>JARKHS020011643.1:0-73930 GCA_030143305.2 Amblyomma americanum | reverse complement strand
TGTAGGCGCGTTTTCAGTTTCAGTTTTCAGTTTGGGGGCACCAGGCACGTAGCCAAAAATTTTTTCGGGAGGGGCCCGAGGCATTTGTATAGGGTGAAGCCAGGGGGGAAGGGGGAAGGGCTCATGCCTGACAAGAACACTGCTGGGGGGTGGGGTGTTGAGTGCGAGTTCGAGGGGGGGGGGAAGAGGAGACTAGCCCCCCTCCCCCTTGGATACGACCCTGGTGCGCACCGTAATGCGCGTTGCTCTCTGGAAACCGCCCGGCTGACGCCATCGCTAGAGGCCACAATTACCGAACGGGTGTTGAAGCGTGGCTTCCGGAGCCTATATCACAACGGTACGACGTAATACTAGAGCTCATAAGGAGCAGTAGGAGACAATACCCTGCACTTCACGTTAAGCCCAGCAAATAGGAGGCGATACACAGGCATCATTCCGTGCCTATATATATACTGAGCAGAATTCGTCCCACCGGGAATAAGGATAGATGTCCGGTTTGCGATGACAGGGCTACACTATTCCATACCAGGTGAGCCAGTCAGCGTAACCCGCCAGTTCGTTCACACAAAAGTCCCACACTGGAGCCTTGGGAGGCGGCCTAGACCCGAGCGGCCCTGGAGGACCAGCTCGCCTTTATAGAACAAGTCTGTGCGGCGGCTGCCTCTGTGGCCGCCCTTTACTAGAAGACAAATGTCCGTAGTAACAAGCACTACTTTTACCAAGAAGTCTCAGAAAACAAGTTTTTCTCCGTCGATTTCCACCCGAGCACAACATTTCCAGAATAAACCACTATCGCACTGCAGTCTCAATGTGACTTAAGCAGCACCATATTCTTCTGGAAACACTAACATTGAATTCTCAAAGCGGCGAAAGGTTCCGGATTTTTGAAGTACTGAAATACAAACCAACTTGTCGCCGGCCTCTGAATTGAAAGGGTAGAATGATTTCTTGGCTAAAATTACTTCCTCCATGTAATAAGCAATGCTATACAAGAAACTAAACTTGGCCTTATCGCAAAGAATAGTACTACCTTGACATCTCGTGAGCTAAACCGCTTCGCATTTCTTAGCCAGCGTAAGGGGGAGCCGATTTATTTAAAAGTGTTGAGTGAAAGCACATGGTTTTCTTAGAATCACGAAGTAAGATAGACCAGGGGCAACGACTGCGCTGTTAACAGTGGATCAATCCTGATACATCGGAGGAAGCATTTCTGGACATCGGATAGGTGTCGTTAGAATCTATTTTTAGCTAGAATCACTGCATAAGCTTTACGGCGCGGTTAGAACGTTTCCGTTGCGCCGCCACTACGGAAGGTTCGGAATACATGCTGGCGGACGCTTTCTTTCCCTCTAGGCCGCCGTGCAATCGTTTTCGAGGCGCATGCGGATGTGTTCTTGCGATTGTGCACACGTGCGCATGCGGAAATGGGACCTAAGAGCTGTTGTAGGATTGTTTTTACTGCTTGCTAACGAGCCGGGCGATTCCAGTTTTCAGATCAGGGCGCCCGGCACAGCCGTCCGTTTAATATCGGCGGCGGCAGAGGCGTGCGTCTTGGCAGGACATGAAGATATCTTGCGGCAGAAATCCCGCATTGAGAGTGGCTGAGTCGACAGCCATGTTTATCTGTGAAATTTTTCGTCGAACGTAAAAAAAGCGATCAGCAGTGATAGCCATACATGTCGGCGCGGCCGACCATGACGTCCGCGAACGAATTCATGACAGCAAACTTTGCAACAACCAGGCGAGCTTTATCATTTGAAACAGCGCCGTGGCAAACCATAAGCATTTTTGCTATTTCTGTTCCATAAAGTGAAAAAACTCATCGTAGCGCGCTCATGTAAACTTCTCGTACTATCGCTAGTCTGAGCTATAAGAACCCACCATGTGCAACCGCTCTCACCGCGGTCTAGGATTTTTTCCCCTTAATAACTGTACAGTACCCAATCGAAGGTTAGGCTATCCCTAAGCGTGCGCCAACCACTTCAGCAGGACGACGCAGTTGGTATCGAGAATTCTTGGGGCCAAGGACACGGGCTAGAACAAGCTAGATTATCAATATATTCATAACAATCGTTAATAAAGGCAACCGGGAAATTCACAGTGATTTCTCAGATAGGCAGTGGTTAACTTATCAGGTGCTGGGAATAACCTCATTTATTCTGACTAGCACAATATAGTCATTTTACTTTTATTTGTTTTCATTTATTTTCCAGCCATTTAATTAATTCATGCACAGTAGTTGTCACTGTAATGTTAACAAGCTTCATCGCTGTCTCCCACTTAACTGGTATTGTAAAAGAGACATCTATTAATGCATTAAAGGAGTGTGTGTCTTAATTATGCATGCATTAAAGATAACCATATTTTAGCGCATTGCTGTCAAATACGAATCCAAATACATAAATCAAACAACACGTTCCAATAGCTCGGATTCTGCGAGATCGGTTGTAAATGCAGTGCTTCAGCAGTTCACAGAACAGTGACACAGCAGTAGTACTGCTTTTTTTTATTTTTCAGTCCATTAGAAAAGCCAAAATATAAATAGCACAATGTGGTGACATTAAAAGGGGCCAAGTCATGCATCCTTGGGCTGAAAGGCACATCTTGGTTCCCCACGGTGAGAGCGGTCCTTAAGTTTTATTTTAGCAATCATTCGTGAGTTAGTATTCTAATGAAAATGGCACAAGCCGGAATGCAGCAGTGCAAAGAAGCCGATGGAGTTGTGCTGAGAGCCAATCACTGAAGCATAATGCAGAAAGAAGCTAGCATGCTGTCTGTGAAGCTGCACAGATTAGGAAAGTGCCCGCGTGGATGCAAAGCAAACTGGTTGCTTAGTACTGTGAAACAGGACATACATGCCATCCTTAGTTTAAACATAAAGAAACGTGGCAGTTGGTGAACTGGCTTAAACTACCTTTTTCAGGGTTTACATGGTGACTGCTCCTGGCTGAAGCTGGGTAAGAATACTTCGTATACAGAGGGAAGCAAGATACATTGATAGTGTTCAGTCATTATCTCAACTAGACTTTGTAGAAATATATTTACAGGATTAAAGCTATGGTGTCGCACAATACAATTAAATAAAAATAAAGGATTTAAGTGTGTGGGGCATACACGCGTATGTGCTCTTGCATAAATTTACAGCGATATGTTCTAGGCTTTTTTCTGAGCAGAAAAAAAATCAGAATGGTTGTAAAAGTGATTCGGGTTCCCAAAGCAGTTGCCAAATGTGAGCATTTCCGCATCACTTGTAATTCACAAAATTTCGCAACCTGCTATCTGTTGCGCATTAGCAATATCTTCAGCAAAATAATGTTTATTTCCATGCCAATTTGGTATTTCAATATGTCAAAGTTCATTTTATGCGTATCTTTCTTAAAAAAGACTCTTTATGTAACCAGAATCACTTGAATGTCTTTGCATAAGAACTGCCTACTCTTGTTGCTTTACACAGGTAGCCTATGTCAATTTAAACAATGCTAGAATGGCTGCATGTCAAAACACAAAAGGACGCCTGTCGTGTGGCCTCTAAAAATTTATGCTCCAGAATGACGACCGCCTCTAGGCCTACCTTATATTAACACGTTCACTGCGTAGCCCCTTATCATAGTTTTGATCTCTCTGCGTCGTGGGTCACCGGTGGGTCACCCGATGCTTTCCGCGGGTGCGGCGTGACACACCGGTGGGGCACACTTCTGAGGCTGTTTTTTCCGCCTCCTGAATAATGGCTCTACTGGCATTTTCGGTCGCAGCTTGCGCGGGCTACTTCAATCATGTATGCTAGCGCAGAAAATCATCACGTGGTTCACTTGGCCCGTGTATTTCAAGGAAGTTGCTTTCCCTGGGGCCGCATTATATAAGAATCCATTGTCCATTTTCCGCTCGATTTCGCGTGACGTAAACCGGACGGAATCATCAGACGAAAGCAGCAGTCGACCAATCACAGAAATGAAAAGCAGCAGATTCCCGCGTTGGCGATAGCCTTCGCCATTCGTTGCGCGATGTGGTTCAATATGAGCTGCAAGGTGCATCCAATAGTGAGGTCCGGTAGCCAATGAGCCAATAGTCAGGTCGCTTCCCACGGATGTTCGAACGGCACGTCTACGTCATTGAACAATAATGACCTAACGTAAAGGACCAAATGGATCATAAAAACGAAATGGATAATGAATCCTTGTAGCGTACGGCGTCTGGATAATTTATTGAGTCATTTATTACCGCGACTCTGCTCACTTCATTTCCAATGAACGCCGCTGAAGTGCATTCTCAAGGATGTCCTTGAAAAACGGCGCCCTTTCTGTTTACAAAATTTCTGCTTTATGTAACTAGAGCGCGGCCAAGAGTTTCGGTCCTTCTGGTCCGAACAAGTGCCATAGGCGCTTGTTCCTTTCGCACCCTCGATTCTTCTTTCTTTTCTTGGGCATGCACAAGTTTCCACAATAAAGAGTTTGCGTTTTGAAGCCGTTGCCTGCTACGTTTACTACCCACCGACCAGCTCCCCTTTGTGGGGCAACGCCACGTGACCCTGCGTTTCAGCATTCACTAGGCACCAAGCCTCAAGAACAAGACCTAAAAATCGACATTTTATTGAAATACTCCCACAATAATTTTCGGAAGAAAAAAAAACAGTTCAAATCTCAGCATTTGCAACTAAACGTCTTATGTGCCACCAGCTCACGATGTCTAAAACGTAGTCTATGTTCGGGATTTCTACTCGTGCAGAAGATTGAAACATGGCAAACACATAAATGGCCTTCCCGCGCAATTTGCGCAAAATGCAACAACTTTCTTCTCCATTACCCTTGCCTGCTCTGGACTTCTCTCAGCGATGCGTAGCATCCAGTACATCTCCTTCGCACAGACCGTGCAGGTCCATCGGCCTTTTCCAGCGTATGGGCGCGCTTTGTACCGCGTGTCCTTTCGGTCTCAATCTGAGCTGTGGCGAAGAGTGCGCGTGCCAACTCCTCGCGGGATTCGAAGATTGGCGACGTTTTACCGTCCACCGTTGAACGGACAACCCATGCGTTCACAACTGCAGTTCCAACGATGAGCGCCACCGCTGCTTTCCTATACCACTTGAGCCCTTTCCGTAGGCAGGTGTAGTAGGACCTCATTTGGTCACTGCAGTCTACGCCCTTTTTCGCCGCGTTGCAGTCGAGGACTGTGCGCGGTTTCATGATCGGCTCACCATTTCTCGTTTTATTTCGGTATCAACAATGCTGGCGTCATGCTCAGCAACCGTTGTCATCATGAGAACGGGCCGTTTATTCAACCCCTTCAGCACCTTTACTCCGTTGCGGGATTCAAGACCAACGACTTCCCCTATTTTTTACTGTAGCTTGTGTAACTTCTTTCGGAAGCCCCTTTCGGTTCGATCGGAGAGTGCCACATAAAACTGTATTATCTTTCAACAGGCGTGACGCTAGCGGCGTGCTCGCGTAGAAGTTGTGGACGAAAACTGTGCGACCACAGCCGGTGAAGCCAGCCATCAAATTTACTACTACCTCTTCGGCATGCCCCATACCCACTATGGCGCCAGATTTTCCGGCATATATTTGCACTTTTAATGTATAGCCCTCCTTCGTGCAGGCCTTGTATAGCTTGACTCCAAACTTGTGGGGTTTACCAGGGATGTATTGCCTAAAGGCGAGGCGCCCACGCCACGGAATCATCGTTTCGTCAATGACAATCTCTTTGCTTGACTCCAACACTGAGCAGAAATTGCAATTCATTTTTTCCATCAAGGGTCGAATACGATAGAGACGATCCTGCTTCGCGTTCTGTTCCTCGTTATCTGCGAAATGCCAGAACCTTAGTAGCAGCAGAAAACGGTCGCGGGCATTGTTCTTGCGAATGCAGTTTACGCCGTACAGATCGCTTCTTGCCCAATAGTGCTGCAGACTAGGAAGCCTTACTAGATCCATGCAGATCAGTACACCAACAAACACTTTCATTTCTTGCACGTTTATCTCAGTCCACTCCTTCACGCGCGATTTCTCATGTAGGACGTTCGTCTGTTTGTCTCAAGAACCATCATGTCCCAAATGTCATCAGTCAACAAAACAGAAAACAAGCTGAGAGCATCGTTGCTAGTCGGGAGACTGATTAGCACAGGAGGGCTTGAATACGACATCGCTCTAACTCTAGTCGTTATTACATTCCAGCTTTCGGCAGGTAATGCAGCCTGAACATCACCATTTTCCGAATCCTCAAATACCGCTTCACCGCAAACGCTTGACTCACCATCCCACAGTTCAGAACTTTCAAATAACTCTTCGAGGCTGTCGTCGTCGCTGCTTGAACACTCAACGTTCGCTGGAGCAGAAGTTGTGCCGCACGAAGTGGATGGCAACGTATTTGGGCTGCCGTGTGTCCCGGCGGATCCGCTTCCATACCGCAGGGTCTTCTGGTTTTCTGTACCTCCGTCGAATTTTTGACTGTCCATCGCGATTTTTGAATGCTCGTAAAAAATGGAAAGCACAAGGATGAGGACCACGAGGCTTGGCACTGAGAGTGAGCGAAGTTATTACGAATAGGACAGACTAATTCTTCAGCTGAGCTTTTGCATGCATTGTGAGCGCTTTTAAAAAGTGCGTTGCGCATGGGGAAAGCGCCCGAACAAAAGGCTGGAGCGGGTAGCTGGAACATTTTCTGCGCCGCTTCCTGATAGCCGTCAGTTTTATCATCGGACGCATTGCAAGTGCCAATGTCAATAAATTCCGGATACAGGCGCGCTTTATATCTCTGCCGCCATCTGTGATATGATAGAGGCAACGCATTTTCATGCCTTTTTGGAAGCATATCGTCGCCGCACTGCAAGAAACGCCTCGTTGTTTGCGCCACCACGGCTGGACTGCTTTGCATGACCCACCGGTGGGCCACGACGCAGTGAACGTGTTAAAACAACTGTTGTTAGTAATTCAAGGAAAACAGCAACTCTGTCATTAAAATTAGTATTGAGTACAGTTATGTGTCCTTCCATGTGTTCTAGTGCTGTCATAGTGAGAAAGTCCCTTCAACAGCAATTGGATTCAATTTTGAAGATGGAACTATGTGTAATTTAGTCACATTATAAAGAAGGAGGAATTTTTTACTAAACCTGTGAACGCTAGCCCCATAACACACCTGGCTCGAAACTGCGGATGGTGATAAGGATCAAACAACGTGCACTCGCATAAAAGTATCATGCGGAATCATACGCTCGTATCATTTTCACTAAATCACATTATCGAAGTCTGCATTGCTTAGATTTTCAGATGATAGGAGAAAATCGCAAAGAAAATACGGACACATACGATCTTCTAATGGATGCCTAGCTATGCAGTGCATGAATTTAGTCATGCAGAGTTAGCCTGTGCACAATCTGCAAGTTAACCAAAACGCAACTGTTTTGCAAAGCTGCTGTCATAATCATTGAGGTAAATTATCAGAAAAGTTCCTAATGGAGACGTTATAGAGCCCCTGCATGTTTGCAAACAAACGAGGTGGCGCTGCAGTCGCTAGCGGGCTCGCGGTAGGAAAAAGACCACGGAGTGGCGTCGCGGAGAGGTGTCGAGCGCGAGTTTTCAAGGCTTGTAGGCGCGTTTTCAGTTTCGGCGAATCACAGCGATGGTTGATGGTTTCAACTTAGTAATTTCGCGAAGTACATGAGCTCGCGTTGGCCAAGTGGGTCGTATTCAGAGAAATAATTCACCACTGTGTGTTGTATATATGGTTTGTCTTAAAAACAAAGCGTTTCTGCCGTTCATTTCTACGCTAGGCATTCAATAAAATAGGAAGTTTGGACACTCTGCTCTAGCCAGAATGATTTTACTTCGCGACAGTAGTGAGAGGAGGCGCTGGCGTTGTTTCGGCGGAGCAGACGTGCGCTCACCGTCTGCTGACATACGTACGTGTCGCGCTGTGCGAAAAGTGGGGACAGTGTAGTGTCCCCATTCTCCTCTGTCTGGCTTAAACGGGTTGAGACATCAAATTTTGAGGTTATAGTAAGCTTATTATGGGCTTCCTCTGTATTCCAGGTCACCGACTGCGAAGTATTGGACGCAACAAGCGCTTAAAATATATTCTAATTCAGCTCCAAAGAGTCCCTAACTGCTCTTTCTCACGATGGAGGCCATCGCTAGCGCTACAGGTGGTGACGTAGAGCCCTGGGAACGATATTAGTTAATAGCAGTGACATCACAACACAGTAACGTGACGTATACCATGAACGCGTTCGCGCGACATCGGAGGGGCTGCTTCGGTGACGCATCTGTCGGTGTGCTGGTCGGCATATATGGGATTGCTGACGAACCAGCCGGCACCTGATATCGACGACCGAGCGAAACCTTCCCGTCGATGAGAGGATGACTCTCTTGTTTGCACGTTCGCCGTGATACGAATAACCGAAACGAGCGACTACATTTCTTATGTTCACCCTTCGGCTCACCTGCGAAACGAATAGCCCTAGCGATTCCGCGGAGTTCGTATGTGCAATGTCGGCGATTGTGGAGAGCGTGTTCACAAGTTTTAGCTTATACATATGGTCATCGAGCGTAGTTTTAACAGTAACCTTAAATCGAAGATTTTTTACTTCATATGACGCATATACATCAAGCGGGAGCGCCGCTGCTAGGCGGTGTGACCCAGTTTGTCGGTCAAGCTGCAGGCGCCGGCGGCGGCAGCTACAGTTGTCGGCGTCGCTTGAGGGCAACAAATAAAACATTTTGTTTACCTCAAATGGGTGCCGAACATACATCTAGACAAACCAATTTAACTTGAAGTACTGGACAGATCGGCAAAAGCAAAAAAGCAGTTCCAACGAGCCAGGAACGCCGGTCCTACGCGTTGTCAACAACCTGGCTATGAAGCATTCCCCAGGCTGGCGCTCGCATTCTTTGGCGATTCTTGCAGAGTTATCGCACTCCGTTAACAAGTAAACCACCAACCGGCGCAAAAGAGATGAACTTGCTTAACCTAAGTGGAACGCAGATTGCAATTCATGCCGAATTAACGCACCCAATTGGGGCCTGTATACAGATGCAGATACGTAAACAGAAGTAGTGCCGAGATGCAGTCATCGTCATGGGCGCATTCTTGGAGGCGTTACGTGCCCGCACGGTTAATTCTCAACCCTGTACAATTGTCTGAAAGCATTCATTAAGCGAATATATAGACTGTTTGCTAAACTAGCAGCAGACATCGTAATCAGCAGCCACGGGACCCTGAGCAGTCTCGCAGCGCGGCTGCGCGGGCGGCGCGAAGTGAAGACAGAGACGGGTATTGGTCGGTAGGAAAAGCGAGGCATCGTGTCGCTGTAATGTGACCAGGGTCATCTACAGGCCACCGACACAGACGTCCTCCGAGCATCGGGGTCGGTGTGAGAAACCGAAATACAACGCAGAAACCACGCTGGCATACGCGGTATGGCGACTGAGACCGGCCGAAGCGAGCTGCTTGGTTTCTGGACTCAGTGTCGTTCCTCGCTGGCTTGGCTTTTCTCAGCACATCGCAGTACCGACCAAGTTTGTCGGCACATGATTTCGAAATTCGCTGGTATGCACTGCATGTGTACGAGAGCAGACGACGCAGCAATATGTGCGTCACAACTTTTGGGTTTCTGGTCTTTCCAGGGTTTCGGCTCTTCCATGCTCGTGACGTCGCAGCACACCCGGCGCTCAAACACCGAAACCGAAATCGCTGAGTATAAATAATGCAATATTAAATTATTTACCACACTTATATGATTTGCGCAGCGTGTACCACGCATCCTGGGGCAGTACTCAACGTTTGAAACAAAGAACAGGACAACCAAAAATTTGGTGTCTCCATCCCTTTAAGCGCTGTATTTAGCCGCAGGATCACGCACCAGCCAGGCCGACTTCTGTCTCCCGTTGTTAAACTGGCCGATTTGGTGAAAATTTCTGATTTCTGGAATTATTTTCTTCCTCAACCCTGGGGTCTTCTGTTTCATGAAGAAAAATTCTAGCAAAATTTGGAGTAGAAATTTATAATTCGCAAATAAAACGACGTGACAAGCGCCAGTTGTTTTTCTCTTTTGTCCTTGTATTTTGCGCCGTTTTCTTTGTGCATCATGAACCAACTGGCCCACACTAGAGTTCTAGAAAGTTATAAACTGCGCTTTTTAGATGTGTGGTCATTGAAAATTGTGAGGTAATTTCTTAGTTTTTTTAGGCTTTGTTTGAGTTCAGTGCCACATTTCTTTGACCAGAGCGCAAGCGAAGAGGCCAAAAAATTGTCGGTGGTTTAGCTCTGGTTAAACCTAGAGTGACGCGATAGCTACGACTGGCTGAGTGGAACTTGGTCACGTGACCAACCACGCGACAAGTCAAGTGATCAGCCACGGCGCCGCGCCGCCGGCAGCTGCTCCGCACCACGAGACCAACCACGTGACAGCGTCGCGGCGCAGCCACGGCGTGGCGGAGCAGCCACAGGGTGGCGGTGCCGCCACGCTGAAGACTCAAAATGCTACCGCAATGTAGCTATCGCTACAAAGCGAGGAAGTAAACGTTAAGGTTCGTTTTCTAACCTTTCACATTTTCTGGGACTGGCATCACTCACACCTTCGTAATTTCGTAACGCATGAAAATAGAATGATTCTATTTGTCGCAAACGATTCTTGAGACATTGAGGAGTGTAATAAATCTTTTTTTTTCTACACGTGCAGTACTATGTTAGTTTTTTTTGTAAGAAATGTTTTCATGAAACTATGCATGCATATGTACTGATCATCTAAAAAAAGAACTACTAGCGTCATCACACAGAACAGGGCTTTGTGAACATGCTAGAATAAACAAATTGGTGCACTTTCTACTCAAATATTTAAGACCTTGTGGTGATTTGACGACGGTATTAATTATAATTACCCAAGAACTGCACCTGGTATCGCTAGAATAAAACGCATTACTGAAACTAGCGCAGCCATTTCATATTTTCACCAAAGTTAGATGCGTTATAGCATGCATAAATATCGAAAACACTTTTCATTGCCGCGTCCCCTCTCAATCTCGCCGCGTGTCTGTTAGTAGCACGCCTGCGGCTGCTTCTTTCAAAACAAGCTTGGCGATCATGTACCACCTCATAAAATATGCATGATGCAATGAAAAGCTTGTGGCTTTTAGCACACTTAAAGTACGATTTTAGCCCTCCTAAGCACGCCATCGTGACCACGCAAGATTGACAGAAGTTACAACAGTTCTTTTTATTCAAATCAAATAATTACGCCGGTGATATTAAGAAACAGTTTCAAGTAAATATCAAATGCCATAAAACGAGCCATTGAAACATGCTGTGCTATTAACAAAAGAACGCATTCCTTGGGACCGAGTGAACCTACCGGCGCCCCGTGCACACCGGCTCAAGTTGATAAATGTGTGCAGCTACATATATGCTTTTTTTCCTTGCACAGTTATAAGCGTACTATGCTGATGTTTAGGCGAATGAACGCAGTAACTTGCGGGCTATTAAGTACATTGAGTGGCAGTGCCGATCGACTCCCAGACTTCGCGCTTTGCTACCGCAGCCAATTCCCTGTTACTCAGTTTCCAAATGCGGTATTTATCTGCGAGAAACCTACCGAGGCTAATTTAAACTGCCTTTTATGCTACTACGCGGATCCAACAGCGACGCAGCTGGTCAATACATGCTGCTTGTGGAGTGCGCAGGCATGATGCAGCCGTCGGTAGCTGCGGTAGGCACGGGCAGGCGGAATCTTTTTTGCCTACCATGCGAAAGTCGCTGCTGACATCAGCGCCACCGCATCTTCGTGACGTCGCGGAATGAAGGAGGTCTATACAAATCATCATCATCATCATCATCATCATCATCATCATCATCATCATCATCATCATCATCATCACCATCATCATCAGCCTGACTGCACCCCACAGCAGGGTAAAGGTCTCTCTTACGTCTCCAATTAACCCTGTCTTTTGCCAGCTGTGCCCACCTTATGCCTGCAAACTTCCTGATCTCATCCGCCTACCTAACCCTCTGCGGCCCCCTGTTATGCTTGCCTTCTCTTGAAATACACTCTGTTACCCTTAAAAACCAGTGGTTGTCTTGCCTTCGCAGTACATGCCCTGCCTAAGCCCAATTCTTCCTTTTGGTTTCGACTACGATGTCATTAACACAAGATTGTTTCCTCACCCACTCTGCCCGCTTCGGTCTCTCAACGCTGAACCTATAATTTTTCTTTCCATGGCTCGCTGCATTGTGCTTAACTTAAGCTGAACCCTTTTCTTTAGCCTCCACGTTTCTGCCCCGTAGGTGAGTACCGGTAATATACTGATGGATACAAATAGGATTGTATCAGTTTGATGTACTGAGTGGGTGAATAAGAATTTATTATGCCAATTTGTTTTAAAATTTATTTAACCTCAACTGTCTTAAAAACAATACGTCTGGGCGAACTCTGATATGGTGCGGCAAGTAGCAACCAGACGGCTCGTAACTTATTCTATCGGTTTCTACAGTGAGCGGTATGAAGGACAGGGGATCAGTACGCAGAGCTGTATTGAAGCACAGGTCGAAGAACAATACAGCCTTGAAGCTGTTAACAAAACCCCACGCTGAAATGCAGTAGCATGAGTCGAGATATAATAGGGTTACTGTGGCTGATGTGGGAGGAACCACTAGTTGCAAGAGATGGATTCGTTATGCGGTTGAACAGAGTAAAGAGCTGCAGTTTCCACACACCTTGAACAGATTTGAAACTTCCGCTTAAGTGCTGTGACACAGCAGCTTTAGAAAATGTCTCAGTGAATAAAACAAGCAGCTTGGCTCTGAACAGACCCCAGTACATAAGCAAAGTTAGATTTGGGTTATGCCTGGCATTAGCGTATCCAAGCTGAGTTTGCGTTAGAGTTTTGAAATCGAGTTACTCAGCAGGCGGTCCTCAGGAGATGTTACGTATTAAATATCCTAAACTGTGGTGTGAAAATAGGCAGCAGTCACTGAAGGCCAAGAAAGAATAGAGGATTGTATTATTTTTTAAATACAAACATTCTCCTATGTTGTCCTAGAATTCAGTGACTGGTGATTTTCTTCATATATGTTTGAAAAGTTTGAAAAGTATTTATTTGAAGTGTGTTTCATACACTTCAGGAAGGAGGCCAAAAGGCGTGGTGCCTGACGAGGGCCTTCCTCCCTGTGGGTAAGCAAACTGCACTCGGCACATACACAAACAAAATAAACAAATACAATAAATGTAGCGGTTGCCATTACACTTGCTGGCATGTTAAAAGAAAAACAAAGAAAAAAACTGTAACACAATGATAAGGTATCTTCGAAGTTGTTAAGGTGCGTGCTGTTGGGTTACAGGGAATTATAAAAAGGAAAAAAATATATACAATCATGTTGACTGTTATCAATTTATAATATGTCACAGGATGTACCGGTTAGTCATGTAGTCAACAGTGCAATCACTTTTCTCTTGTATATTTTTTGAGTTCTGCATTGATAGAGGAGGTCATGAAAATTTCTGTTTTCATTCAAAAAGGTGGTCATCTGATATCTAATCGTTTGGAATCCGTATTTTGTTCTTGATTTTGGTGCTCTTATTGTCATGTGTCGAAGGGGATATGGGTTTTGCGGTAGTTCTGGTGTTGCACAAAAATTAGTTTCAAGATTAAATCTGTTATATGTTTCAAGTGCTAGCCGAAGAGTTTTTAATTGAAAAATTGTCAGTAACCCCAAGCTGTTCCACCACGAGTTAGTGCTATCCAAGTAGCCTAGATTAGCAATTGCTCGTATGGCCTTTTTCTGTAGTAAAAACAAAGCATTTAAATTAGTCTGTGTTGAGTCTCCCCATATCAGTAAACAATAGTGAAGATGTGAATGAATTAAACTGAAATAAAGTTGCTTTTTGAGCCATACTGGCAATAGAAGTCTAAATTTATTTATAAGGCCCACTGATCGCGAAATTGTTTTTCTTACTTGATTAATATGGTCAGTCCACAACAGGTGTTCATTAAATATAACTCCAAGGAATTTTATTGACTGTACTCGTTGTAAAACATTCGAATTGTATAATATGATTGGCTCATTATCTATGGCTTTATTTTTAGCTCTGAATATTACATACTTCGTCTTCGTGATGTTTAGTTCTAACCTGTTGGCCCTCAACCATAATGTAAGGTTTTCTAGCCAGAGATTAGCTCTACATTCTATTGCTTGTAAACTCGCGTCATGAAAGAAAATATTTGTGTCGTCAGCGTATAAAACTGTTTCGGAGGAAGGAAGAATATTAACAATGTCATTTATGTGAACTAGGAATAGAACTGAACTGAACTGAACTGAACTGATCTTTATTTACCAGAAAGGCTGGCGGGTCACCCGTGCTAAAAGCGGCAATCAAACAGCTTGACGAGGCCCAGGCAACCCTTACAAGGTAGCATACACGAGACCACTAAATAATAACAACACTAATAAAAATGATGAAAAAGGTTAACACCAAATATTCAGGTTTACAATAGTAAGAAACACTTTCAGGTAATTCGATAGAAAATGTGTACACAAAGACTGCATTTTTGTTACAGATTGACACAAATCGAATGAATAATGAGAAGGCATCTTCGTGAGCAATTGGAGGGAAGCTGTAAAAGAATAACTAAGAAACAGTGTAGCGAAAAAAAAAACAAAAAAAACGCATTACAAATTGGAAAAAAGCTGTAGCAGTTGAACAGGGGTCAAACATTTGATGTGTTGATATTTGTTTAATACGGACGGAAGATTGTGACGTAAAGACTGGAGCTTGTAATCGGTGCGGAAAAAGGGTACGAGTTGTGTGTCTTTACTGCGTGTGTTTAGGATTTTAGTGCGATGCTGCAATGAACCAGAAATTGCTAAAACTGACCGAAAGCCGACCGGTGAAAAGTAATGTGAGCGCAAGAGTCTGTATTCATACATTCAGTTTACATGAAGAATTTTATACTGCTGGAAGAAATGTAGGGTCGAAGATAGATAATCTAGACAAAATATATGACGAATAGCCTTTTTTTGTAGCACGAGAATTTTGCTTAGGTTCTGTTTAGTTGTTAGCCACACCAAGCTGCAGTAATTAATTTGTGAGGCAAACAAAGCGTAATATATTTGAAGTTTTATTTTTACCGGAAGAATGGCGCGTGTACGTGATATTGCCCCAGTTGCAGAGGAAAGCTTCTTACATAGTTTCTCAACGTGTAAATCCCATGTTAAATATGAGGAGAATGTAGCGCCAAGAATCTTGTGCTGCTCAACCACTTCAATACCCTGTTCATCAAATTTAATTCGTTGATCTAAAACGAATACTTTATAACGAGCACAGAAAAGCATGACCTTGGTTTTTTTAGGATTGATTTTAAGCTGATTTGATTGTGACCAATGACCAATTTTTTCAAGCGAATGATTACATCTGATCACTAAATTATTTGCATCTGTACCTCAAAGGAGAATTAGGCAATCATCAGCATATATAACGAAATTAACTGTCGTGTCGACACAAACTATGTCGCTAATGAATAGATCAAATAAAAAAGGACCTAACACGCTCCCTTGCGGGACGCCATTTAATATCTGTGATGGGGATGACATTCGATTGTTAATACAAACGCATTGTGATCTGTTTTCTAAATATGATGTGAATAGCTGAAGAGGTTTACCACGAACGCCATTTATTAAGAGTATTTCAGTTAAAATATCATGATGAAGAGAGTCAAAAGCCTTGCTAAAGTCTATAAACAACCCAAGGGTAATTTGTCGGTTTTCAACATTTTGGATAATGTGTTCTTTTAGCGTAAGGAGTGCTGACTCTGTTGACCTTCCCTTTTTGAAACCATAATGCGCATCTGAAATAACGCCTATTCTAATGAAAAAGTTATGTGTCGTCATATATGTGTCGTCACGAGCCCCTCAATTCCTTATTACTGTCTACAAATTAGGTTTTCGGTGCTTGGGCGAAGAATAATGTGCTCAAATAATGTTATATTGTAATGTCACCTTCCGAGTATTTAAACACGTATGCTTTGAATATCACTCTTTTGGTAATGTCTGATAAGTAAGCCAAATGTAGTAATGCTCACAGTAAAAAAAAAATAGAGCAGTCCTGCTAACTTTGTCAAATAGTACACACGTGCGTGACCACAGCTGTTCTGGGGCGTGGAGGTTGGCCTTGAGCTGCGGTGCAGTGCGGACGTGCGTCGCATGGGCTCCGCAGATTTTTACTTCCCCGGAACTTCTCAACCCACAAGGCCCCCAGATTTTGGCAGGAGCTTAAAGGAAACACAAGCTGGACCACTGGGACACCGAATTCAAGATGGTGGGACCAATTGTTGGTTTTTTACCGGAGTTGGAAGATTCCAGGTGGCCGAGCGGTCGCTAGGCCTGACGAGGCTTAGCTCGACTACGGGCGCTCGCGGGCACCGCGGCTCGCCCCGAGGCGACGATGCAGCCCTGTACGGGTCCCCGCCCCAAGAATTACTTGTTTTACCCTATTACCCTATTTTTTAACCGACAACGAGCAGACCAGCCCAGAATTTATTGGAAGCTTAGGAAATCGACGAGGACTACCTCGACGCCATCGACTCCGAGAACTCGGCAGACGGGGAAGTCGAGAATGCCGCCATGCGAGAACAGCAACAAGACGCCCCAAGGCAGGACGAAGCAAATTGGGAATTGGTCCTGTCCAAGCGCCAAAAGAAACGCCAACGGAAGAGCGAACGGAACACTCCCGGGAATTTTCCACCGACCGCTCAAGGTGACCTTGGTTGAAAAACCCCGGCCAATGCTCCGTCGACCGCTGATGCGACAGCTGACGCAACTTCGAACAGCGACGGGAAGGGGGCGCCGCGGCGACCTAGGCCGAGGCTGCCACCACTCCCCAAAGACGATTTCAAGATCATTCTGCGACCGAAGGGACTTTCAGTCAAGTCGCTCCAGACTCATCAAGTAGCCCGCGCCGTAGCGGTAGCATGCAACCACGAATGTAAAGGAGAAGATCTGATCATCAGGCTTCGCACCGGTTCCAACATCATAATAGTGAGCAAGGCAAGCGAGATGGCCGCCCAACTCGTGAGACGCATTTCCAGTCTCACTTGGGGGGAAAGCTTATACGAAGTAAGTGCTTACGTGGCAGCCCCGGAAGACACTCGCCGCGGTGTGATACACAGAGTGGACCCCGGGACATCGCCGGAAGAATTGAAAGCCAACCTACGAGTGCGCACTCAAGGATTTAATATCCACAGCGCTCGAATGCTAGGACAATCCAAGTCGGCCGTCATCACCTTCGACGGTCCCATAGTCCCGAAGCAAATCATCTATTACGTAGGCGAGATGTAGTGCTACCCGTATCGCCCCACGCGCAGGTATGCTACATCTGCTGCCAACAAGGCCAACGGTCAGACGTGTGCCCGAATTCGGAAGCCAAGGCGTGCAAGCAATGAGGCACGCAACATCTGGCGGAGGGCCACCAATGCACACCCAAATGCTTGATCTGCACCGGCAGCCACGTCACCGGAGCCAAGGAGAGCAAGGACAAACTGAAGAAGACTAGAGAACTGCGCAACAACCACGGCGGCTGCGGAGGCGGCGGCGGCAGCCACGACAGCAGGAGACGCAGTCGGGACGACCGCGAAAAGAATCCGCGGTGGGTCAGCTCTGAGGGGCAGACCTCGCGGAGCCGTTCGAGATCCCGGGCGTCACGGAGCCGGTCGAGGAGCCGTTCACTGACCTTCCCGCCTCTGGTGCCCATGGTTGGCCAGCAGCAACAGCAGAAAAAGCAGAAGAAACCCGTAAAGAACACCGGAGTCAAGGTGAGCTGGGGAGCATAAAATCCTTGGTTTGCTCCGCACTCGGGTGGGGAAGCTGAACAGAACACATATACAAACAACAATAACGCGCTCAAGCAGCAGCAGGACGCGAACAAAGTTATCACAGTCCTAAGACGCGAACTAGAGCTCGCCCGTGTCAGAAAGAGCGAGCTAGAAGGCCAGGTAGCCGAGCTCACGAAGGCAGTTAGGGAACAGAGACCAAACAGCCCTCGGCAGCCGCAACCCGAGAAAATCCAACCGCCACCCTCGCCACAAGCAGGCATTGAGGATTTCAACAACTTCAAAGCTGAAATGCATAAGATGATGCAGCAAATGATGCAACAGATGCAACTACAAATTATATGATACGGAGTTCAATCCGCAAGCTAAAATTCACTGAAAACATTAGAGAGAAGGCGTATCACCGTTCCGCGCTGGCGGCCCTCGCCAACACGACAACAACCAACACGGAAGCTTAAACATGGCCAACAATACCTTAAGCAAACAAGAAAACTTAGAAATCTGGCAATAGCGCTGCAGAGGCTATAGGAGGAAGCAAGACCTACTTCAACAGTACATTCACACAGAGCAAACGCCACCCGAAATTATAGTGCTGCAGGAAACGGGCATCACCCAAACCCTAGGAGGATACACGTGCTACGAAACCTAGGAAAGAGTATGGACGGCAGTCCTAGTCAACAAAGCGATCATAGCCATAAGCCACGACAGGATAGCTGAAACGGACATAGAGCATGTGATCATAGAAAATATTCCACAGAAACAGAGGAAAAGGGGCAGAATTTTCATCGTTAATACCTACAGCCCACCGGAACAGAGGAAAGCCAAATTCCAAGAGCTTTTTCAAGGCGCCAGCAAACTGACAAAGGGCAACACGCAAGTCGTCTTAGGCGATTTTAATGCCCGGGATAAAAGCTGGGGGGTACAAGAATTTCAATGTTAAAGGAAAGACATTAGTGGACGCGGCAGAAACTGCAGGCTACAATTTACTCACGGACCCAGAGACTCCGACCAGAATAGGCAACAGTGTCAGTACCGACATTTGCCCGGACCTCACCTTCATTAAGTGTCCGGGACAGGCGCAATGGGAAAACCTGGTGGAAAAACTGGGGAGTGACCACTACATAATCAAAACCCATGTGGCCTCTGACCGACTCAGGCGGCAACTAGGCACGGCTAAAATCACAGACTGGAACGCCTTTAGAGAAGCATGCGACGAACACCTCATCAAAGGAGGGATACCGTCGAGTGAAGAATGGGGAAACATACTCAAGGAAAGGCAAAATGAGCACACCAAAGAGATGAGAAGAACAACACAGACACCCGAAGTAGACTCCAGGCTCCTTAGGCTATGGGAAGCCAGACGTGGTCTAATCAAGAGGTGGAAGAAACAGAAACACAACAGGAAGCTCAAACTTAAAATAGCAGAAATTACTACGAAAGCAGAGGAGTACGCAGTACAGTTGGTGAAAACGAACTAGCAGCAATTCAGTGACTCCCTCAACGGAACTCTGAGCACAGCTAGGACATGGCATATCCTGAAAGCGCTCATCGATCCGACCAAACTCAAAGCAGAAAACAATAAAGCAATAGACCGATTAATCCACCAGTTCGAAAGAACCGATGAGGAACTCCTGGACAAAGTGCGCATCAAGTGCTTCGGGGACACAAACCTGAGAACCTATGCAAGATATAATCGGGGAAAGAAATTCCAAACCTAGATAAACACATCACACGAGAAGACGTCTATGCAGCAATTCGAAGCACAACTAGGAATACGGCAGCGGGTGCCGACAAAATCAACAACGCACTCATCCGCAACCTCAGTGACGAGCTAGTCACAGAATTAACCGATTTCTTCAACAAGCACTGGGCAGCGGAGACCATTCCTGAGGATTGGAAGCATGCAGAGGTTGTTATGATTCCAAAACCGGGTAAAAAGCTACAAATCGAAAACCTAAGACCCATCTCCCTCACATCGTGCCTCGGCAAGCTGTACGAGAGGGTGGTAACATTAAGGCTACAAGAATACATGGAGGATCACGAACTCTATCCCCACAGTAAGTTCGGATTCAGGGCGAAGCTGTCGACCCAAGACGTACTTCAACAAATCAAATAAGTTCTAAGTAACGTTCCTAGGGACGGAGAGAACGTAATAATGGCACAGGATATCAAAGGAGCTTTTGACAACGTAAGCCACGAAGCCAACCTGACAGGCCTGGACGACCTGAACTGCGGCAGGAGGGTCCTCGGTTACGTAAAAGCTTTCCTCTGAGATAGAACAGCGACTATAGGGCTGGGAGAACTCCGCTCGGAGAAGTTTCACACCCCTAACAAGGGAATTCCCCAGGGCTCGGTCATCTCACCTACGATTTTAACGTTGCAATGATCAGCCTTGCAAAACAACTTAAGGAAGTCGAAGGAATACGCCGTGCCATGTATGCCGACATCACCATCTGGACAAACACGGGCTCACTAAAGGAAAGGAAGAAAGACTACAGGAGGCCGCGACCTGCGTAGAGAACTACGCAAACGCGAGAGGGCTAGCATGCTCCACTGAAAAATCAGAACTGCTCCGAGTCTGGAGAGGGAAACAAAACAGCACAACCCGAACAGCGACGAGCTTAGGCTCAACGTCAACCTAGAGGGAAAACCCATACCAGAGAAAACACTCATAAGAATCTTGGGCATGTGGATACAATCAAAACAACGGTGTACACATGCTCTTGCTCTACTCAAAGCTTCCACCCTACAAGTTTCCCACATGATCACGCGCGTCTCCCCTAAACGCTCGGGCATGCGAGAAGAAGACACGCTAAAGCTGGTCAGGAGCCTGGTGATCAGCAGAGGCACCTACAGTCTTCCATACTACAACGCAATCAAAAGCGAAATCCAACAGATTGATGCGATTATACGCAAAGCGTACAAAACAGCACTCCATCTACCGCAATGCACATCCACAGAGAAGCTTTTAGCACTAGGACTTCATAACAACTTTGAATAACTGAGAGAGGCACAACACGTCGCCCAGGTGCAGAGACTACAGCAGACTCCGTCTGGCAGGGAGCTTCTGAAGAAGTTGGGATGCAAAGAACAAATACAATAAATCCAGCGAACCGCGACTATACCGGACGGCATGCGGGGCAAAATTAGAGTGACCCCCATCTCCAAGAACATGGACTCCATCCTACATGAAGAACGCAGAAAGGCGAGAGCCAAGTACATCCAAAAATCACTAGCCTGCCAGAGAACAACGGTGTATGTGAACGCAACCACATACCCCAGAAGGACGGGACAAAACAACCCCAACGCAGTAGCGGCTGTGATAAACTCGGACATGCGGGAAATCATCAGCGCGTCGCTACGGGACTGCACGGTAGTCGAGGCTGAAGAAGTGGCCGTCGCTTAAGCGACAGGGGAGGGCTACCGGACTAAGGGATCCTTAACAATACTAACCGACTCTCAAACGGCATGCCGAAACTTCATGTTAGGCAGAATAGGTCACAGAGCGCTCCGCATACTCCGCTCTGGAAACCGACCGAAACAAAGCACAGAAGAAGAACCAATAAAACATACGATGGTATGGACGCCGGGACACGCGGGAGTGGAAGGCAACCAAGCCGTCGACAGGGTAGCTCGAGGGTACACTTTTTACCGAGCTCCCCCCACCCAAGTGACCTCGAGGAAGCCGAACCTGTCCCTAGAGATTACTCGGCAATCTTAAACCACTACAAGGGCTGCAGGAAACGGTACCCCCACCACATAAATCTTTCTCCAGGGAAGACGCCGTCACCTGCAGGCTGCTACAGACGGGCTCATACCTGAATCTAAATACACTCAACAAAATACAACCCACACAATACACACACAAATGCCCATGGTGCCATGAAACACCCACGCTCTATCACATAACGTGGGCCTGCCAGAAAATAGAGGTAGCACCAAAAATACCAAACCCGAGTGCGGAGCAATGGGAAGGAATACTCTCCAGCGACAGTCAGGACGTCCAACTTGGGTTGATCCGGGAGCACAGCTGGCAGCGGCATCCAGCGGAGCCCTGGACTAGGAGCAGACGACCATTGCAAAGAAGACGGACGACGCACTTGACTCCGCCAAATTGCTCACCTACTCTCTAGAGCTCAATAAACGTTTTCCTTCCTTCCTTCCTTCCTTCTTGGGGTTTTAATGCTGGTATTGATCGCAGAATGGCCTAAACCTTAGTCATCATTGAAGACTTCTTAGAGGCAACACTGAAGGGAACTCAAATCGTGCAAGAAAAGGGGAAGGCCCAATGACGATGCCTTTGGGGTTGCCTGAGATTTCAAAAAAAGGCAGAATACGTAAGAGCTAGCATATGCCAACTGCTGACCGTCGGGTAAGAATAAGTGCCTCCAGTTGAGAAGAGTAGGATGCAAGTTCAAATTTTAATTCTTAGGCCTTATATGTACAACGAATTTTATCGCATGCTTCCTCAAAGCGATCAAAGTGCAAGTATATGTCACGAAGAATGAGACGTTGGCTATAGAAGGAATGCTTTCAAATAGCGTGCCTATTTCGAGCAATTTGTGGGCTTCAAAAATCTTACAATGGGTAAGTACATAATGTCGTTTCATGATTAGGAACACATGCTAGGAATAGAAACGGGGCAATAGTTACTGTGTGATGGCTGACAAGAAATATCTAGAAATGGGGAAAATATCTGAGCAGGTAGCCGTGTGCATGTATATATACCGATTGCATTCTGTTCTTTGGCCTGCTGTTGCCGTGGGCATAAAGCGATTGTACTGTAGGGCTAATCGGTGGGAAACCTATATGGTGGCATTACACTGAGGTGCGAGCACAAAGCAACTTGAAACGCTGCCTAGAGCAGTGTTGTCTCTTTTTTGCTTTCTTCCTTCTAAAGTTCTACTAGCTGGCGGAGTTCTACTAGCTTTAGGGAGACTTTTTTGCAATGTTCTGTGTAAAAGTATCAGGCAATGCCAAGTATTATTTTTCAAGCGCCAAACTTCTGTACATTGCAATGTATTGTCCTCATTAGTTCGCACAGTTTGCAAGGAGAAATTTGCTTCTTGTGTGAGGTAATCCATAAACAGATATTGGTATTGGTGACCTTATAAGAACTAAACAATTAACTGTAATTTCATGTATATAGCCTAGGCTTCGCTACATTTAGGCTTGTTAATATGAGCAACTCGAATATGGGCACTTCCGAGTACAAAAATTTTTCTCTGTATTTATGCCTTGTTAACATGGAAACTGTTCACCAATGAATAGGATGAAAATTCACGAAGCCCATTGGGACCCCTATATTTTTGCCGCGTTATTATGGGCAGCAATGCAAAAAACACCTCAACTGTGCTAACCAGAAACTAATATACATTATAAGAACGGTTAGTAGTGTTTGCAGGTCAGTAGCAAAACGAATTACAAAGTGAATCACATCACTTATTGCACCCTGAAATTGTCGTCATACTATTCGTAGCACAGCGCCCAGACTTTTTCGTTAAACTATGAACTGCGGTGCTCACAGACACTTTCCGCTCAAAATTTCTGGTCTGCCACCGCGGTGGCTCAGTGTTCATGGTGCTCGTCCTCTGAACCGATAGACGCGGATTCGATCCCGGCCGCGGCGGTCGCATTTCGATGGAGGCGAAATGCTAGAGACATGTGTACTGTTCGATGACAGTAAACATCAAAGAACCCCGGATGGTAAAAATTACCAGGAGCCCTCCACCCCAAGACCCGACCCTCAGCCGGTGTCGCTTTGGGAGGTTCCGCCCCATAAACCAACTTCCCTTTCTGATGCCAAAAGATTTGCAGCAAACTACCATCGAAAGGCTCGGCAACTTACCTATTTGGGCACAGTGTTCATTGCCCAAGATGTGTTAAGCCAATCTCTTACAGTATAATCTCACAGATGTCTTCTTGCATGAGGGAACATTTGTTTAAACAAAGCGCACGGCCACCGAAAACCAAAGGTAGAACGAGAAATCCTAGAAGCATTTAAAATCAAGAGGTTTGGCACTGAATGCGTCAGCCACAGCTCATCCGGTTTAATGCAAGAGAACACAATTTAATGAAAGGTACATAAATTGCCACGTGCAAAAATAACAGAACCTGAACTGAGAAATGTTTCTTTGTTTTTGTCGGAGCCGTTACTTACGCGCATGTGCGCCTGGCTGTTTTGCGACAATTTTCAACCAATCATAATACAGGAGCGTTTCCAGCGTCGTAGTGTCTACTCCTTTTTGTGAATGCCTTCTTTTCAGCTGGTTATTTTCGCAGTCATCCACCAACTAAACCAAAAATGTACGCTTCGTCAAAAAGAAATAACTGCTCGTATTCAAAGCATGTAAGGACGAAACAGAACTTAGCTCGGCGGCAAAGCAGGAGACCGCGAAAACAATCCGCGCAGTAATTGAATGGTTTGAAATTAAACATTCCTCAGCCTCGACAGGTCAAAAACTGCATCGACACTGCTGGACGTTTAGAAATGGCTCAATGTCAGCATTGCTGGGCCAACCACAATGCATTAGCGTATAGCACATTTTGAAAAATCGAAATAAAACTTGTTAATGTGGCCTGGAAATGTTCGCATTTGTCGACAAGAAACCTATAGTTGATCGTTGTGGAAGATACAAATAAGCATCTACGTTCGAGCGCAAAAATTAAAAGTGCAGCAAATTCAAGGAGGGCTGAAGAAATCTAAGAAATATTCTATATTTCCGAGGAATGCAATGTTCTCCCTTGCACCAACACTACCACCTAGCAGAAGCAAACAAATAATAATGTTCTTTACATGCCCGCTCAGATGAAAGAAGACGGAGCTGCACATGTGCGTGTGCATCAATGACACACGCTTCTGAAGGCTACGTGAATTACTAAATCAAGCTGGTGCAGCCTATCTAGGAAGTGCTGCTTAACTACTGTACGACACCGATAAAGCCTAGTTTTCGAGCAGCTCGGCAACAGCAGTGCTGTGAAAGCCGCAACAAATGTGCGACCACACTCGAATTCAATGACCACAGCTCTGCAGTTAAGCGTTAGATCAGCGCATAGCTTCTACAACGCCTCTCATGGCTCACGAAGCACTTCAATATACCTGTATCCCTCAGACGAATATCGCAACCAAGATAACACATTTAATATTGTTAGACATTTCTCTAATTTTAACTCCAGTCGAAGCTGCTAAGAAAAAAATTCAATCACAACAGTTTACTGAAAATGCTTTGCTTTGTATTTAATCACGATTTGCTATTATGAACAAATAGGTCTATGCTGAGGTTTGGTCGGGAACCGAAATCTCCATATTAACGAGGCACAACTGTATATGGGTTGCTAGCTTTTGCAGACGTAAAATGACGAGGAGGGGCAAGGGCCCTTCAGAGGAGAGCATCCAACAGCAGCAAGGCGCTTCGTCTGTCGCATCCGTTGATGCCCCCGGAAGTTGAAGTTTACCAAGCTAGGTCAACGGCCACGAGGGCTTTGATGGAAACGTCAGGACGGACACCTTCGCTTGAGAATATAATAACCACGCGGATCTCTCCCCTCCTTCCTATAACCCCTAACCTCCCACTTCACCACCCGGCTCAAAACCCAAAGCCCTAATAGACGTTTCTACCCTCTCACTCATCTCTCCCTTTCCTGTGAAGACTCCTCCCTCCTGCAGAGTCTTTAAAAACCTATCCGAACCTACACTATTTACATCGCCTGTGCTCAACACTTTATGAAGACAATAGTCCATGGTGCGGCAACACCAGAGCCCTAACACATACCCACATGGGCATGTCCCAAAACCCTCACCATCTGAAGTCGCGTAATGCGGCCTCGGAGCTGTAGGGGGTGAAGCTGATCAGCGCAGGCCTCGATGACCAAGGTGCTCTCCTTGTCAGCGCCCGGAAGTCAGCTGAAGCTTCCGGAGCTCTGGACCGAGGGCCCACCCACGTGCGCCCAGCCACCATCCACTTCAGTAAACCTCACTCACTCACTCACTCACTCACTCACTCACTCACTCACTCACTCACTCACTCACTCACTCACTCACTCACTCACTTACTCACTTACTCACTCACTCACTCACTCTCCAACGTGATGCACACTCCGTGCGCACGCCGGAAGTGGCAGTACGCCCTAGTGTTTGGCCCGTGCGCAGAGTCGTAAGGACGCATTCGCATGCGCTTCAAAAGCGATCGTACGGCGGTCTTAATTCTGCTAGCGCGCTCATGCGCCCTGTAATGCGTCGTGGTTGTCGTCTGAGCAAAAGAGGCATTCTTTCTGTTGTCCGCCCGCAGGTCAAAACAGCATTTTGATTCACGGCTGTGTCTACAGGTGGAGCGTCATTGGGATTATGTATGTTAGGAGGATAGGAAAATGGGTAAAGCGTGTACCAAATTGTGTCGGTGAGCGAAGGAGAGTGGAGGAAGAAAGTACATCACCGCGCTGAACACCGCAAATGCGCAGAGAGTTCATGTATAAAATTCGCGGCCTGCCGAATGTATTGCGGCGCAACGGAGTCGGCGCTCTTGTGCATCATACTCCATGCCCGGAACATAAACACGAAGCGCTGACTATGCGTCGCAAGGCAATACTATAGAGGAAGCTTGTATGATTCCTAGCACATGCTCATTGCACCGAACAGCCCAATATCGCATTGCTACACCAGACCAGTCATCTTGCATTCCGGAAATTTTCCCTTTTTTAGTGATTTGAGCCTGATTGGAAAAGAGCAACGTTTCGCATTGTGCGGGAATTTTACGGAATAGCGGCGAATAACGTGAATCTTTGCCAAAGCCTATTTTCTTGTTAAGGTCAAGGTCACTGCGAGGACAAAGCGCATACAAGGCTAAGAAAGCACGAAATAAACAGAGATAGAACAGTACAATGAATTCTAATACGGTTTTCTAAGCGCCGCACTCAAGCCTTTTCGAAGTTATACGGTTTGTCCCACTCCTACCACACAGACCGTTCGCACACTTCTTCATTACAAGAGACACACGGAAGAGACTCAAAAAAATTTCCTGGCGCAGTTTAAGGGCTTACTAGTGAGAAATGCGAAATATTGCAGTTATATTATGATTCTATTCTGATTCCCCTCCACTTGTATTCCCATTCTATTGCAATCCTATTTTAATTATATTCTTTTTCTGTTCTATTGCTTCGTAGATGGTGCAGTTGTAGGTGCTAGTACTGACTGTTACTGGTTAACATTTCGTATTTTCTGGAATTTGATGATGCCACACCGGTTCCAACAATCGCGAGTTTTCTAACGCAGCCGCTTTTTAGAGGCGCGGGTTTTTGTTTTTTTTTGTCGCTGAGCCGTCTAATGCTTCAGCATTAATAAGGCCTATGCGGCAATCGCATAGACGCAACGTACCGTCATCTTACTGATAGCACGCTTGTACTATCTCTGCTACTTTCGTACAGAAACTACTCCCATTAATCGCCAACATCCGTAACGCTGCGTATCTTTACATTTCCAGACGACGCTTAATAGAACAGAAATAGTGCAGTTCTGCATCACGTCTTCTTTCATGTTCTTCTATGTATCACTTCCTTATGCTCGTATTTGCTCTTTGCACTAATTCTGACCACTAAATCTGGTGGGGCGCTTCTACGCCGCTGCTTCATCAACGATGTGGGACAAGCTGTGCCAATCACCTGAATTACAAGTTCCGAGCTCAAAATGTTTCCATGCGCGACATTTGAACCTCCATCTTTAATTTCTTTTTCTCCCGAGAAGTTAGCGTGTCGACCTCTAAAACGGAACGAACAGTTCCAGGGTAAAATCAGGTTGCCGCATGATCCAACACCAGACTCAGTTGTAAACGTGACGTGCAACATAGGTGTTATTGCTAGTTATTCACAAGTTTACTTCCTTTCCTCCCGCTGAGGACTGCATTCTGACTAAATTAAGCTTGAAAGGGGATTCTTAACAGCATTTTCTTATCACACGTAGCCTTGCGGGGCCATGGCGGCCAACATTGTTTCCGCCCAGCCCGTGCTTGAAAGAGGTGGTGAAGTGCGGAGAAGAAAACAAACAGGAGAAGCGAGTTGTTTTTTGCAAATCGTTGCTTTTTGGCGAGCCTTAGTCACCAGCAATAACAATTTATATGTTGTTGTGTGTCTCGCTAAGTACTCAATTTTCAGAAATAAGGTTTCTGAGGTAAAGACAAGCGTTTTGCGGCACAGTAATACCAGTGTTGGCGAACGTCAGAAAACAGGTTATTCAGGTAGCTAATCAAGTGACTAGCTATATTCTAATACTTGGCTTTTCAACTATCACCTGATAAGCACCTGGTTTCAAAGAGAGATCAGTAGCCGGCGGTTAATAAGAGCCATATTAGTTTGCGGAATTCCAAACACGCGATTACCCTCGTCGTCGTAGCGCGACAAACTTTGGCTATTTCGGCTAGTCTCGTGCACTGCAGAGGTCACATTGCCTGCACGCTCTTCGAAAGCAGATATATTTTTGTACGATATAGCCAAAATTAGTTCAGCAGCAGCGGCGAAGACTATAGCGTTTTAAAAATTCTAAAAATTCATATGGCTATTAAGTATGACCTGCTACAAATCTCTGATTGCAATGAAGTGCCTATCAATAATTGTTAAAAAGTTGACTTTTACAGCCTACCAAATTACTTTAGTAGATAGCATGATTCGCTCATTTTTCGACGTCCGTCAAAGGTCGTGTTACTCTGCCCCAAAAAGCTTCTCTTTTCCTAAAAATCTCTCTTTAAAAAAAATAAACTTTCTAAAAACAAACAACCTGTATACAAGATCAATAATAAAGTCGAAATAATTGTAGACGTTTGCCGAACCTATTCACAAAATTACCCGGATTTTTGGGGTATAAGTTAAGACAACTGCGGTTGCGGCATCGATGATTACTGCATCAGTCATGCTTTCGTGCGCAGTACTGTGTGCGTACACGCCACTGGCGCTGATGAAATGAAGTGGCCATGTGATGGACCGGATGCAAGGAGCGGTTGAATACGCAGATAGTAAAAAAAAAAAATCTTCTTCCCATGCGACAAATTCGCCCCGTTCAAACTTTTCCATTCCACAGTGTTAAACGAAGATATCAAATGGCTCATGCGTTTTACTATTACTTGATTCGCCAGCCCGTGGAGTCTGAGCCAGATATGAGACAGAACGCTTTTCTACCGATATGCACTATAATTTTTTTTAACGTCATGAACTACCAGGGATGAAATTTATTTTCCTTGACTATCATAGTGTTTCCCATGCCTTGAAATAGTCATAGAAAAGTGGAAACACCATTTTTTTTAAACATTCTCTGATGAGCAAACATGTATGATATTGCCCTGAGCACTAAAAAAAAACATGCTCCTTATTTGCTCTGATGTTATCGCCTGTTTTTCGTAGATAAAGGGAAAAAAGAAATAGCCTGTTGCTATGATCGCCTCTAGTTTTTAAGAGTTATTGTTCAGCAATGTCGGTTTGTGCTACAATCTGCAAATTCTGAAATGTGCTTAATGGTTGTAAATATGCTGTTCAGAAAACATTATGCTCTGCGGCAGAAAGAGCGATTATTGCTCGGTGCAAATGGAGCGCTAAAGCTGAGACTTTTCAGATTAGATTACCATAAAGGAGTTCTCTACGGCGACTGTAACGTTCTCCGGCGCACGAGACAAGCGTGCCTAAAGAAATTGGAGATTGTACCTATTTTTTTTTTATAGCGAAAGGGAAAGGGGAAATCCTGTTACTTTCATTTCACATACATCGAGCGCTCACGGTAATATTCCTAGACTAATAATCATAATTGAATAGCTTGGTAAATGACGCATACCCTATACCCGACTGCAAATGAAAATTCTAGAACAATTTTTTTCCTGCTCACTTGAACAAACCGACTCAAAACATATAGAGGATGATCTAATGTTATGGTTAACACACGAGTGCATAACCATGCTCCTTAACGCGTCCACGCTTTCTACAGGAACACGGATAGAAGCAAAGCGGCTTACGCAAAGAAGGACCTGAAGCCGATGCTTCCCGTCGTCAGCCACCTTGCTTTGATGCGCTTCCGGGATGAACCCACTCGCGCTCTGAAGTGAGTGGCCACACAAACGCGTGTTCACCCTAACGGTACGTAAACCTGTGCAACTGCCTACATCGTATACGTCCACTGAGCTAAGGGGTTGGACGTCAGCGCATTGATATTACCCCAAATAACGATATATAAAACATCGGAGCAATACTGACAAAGCGTCAAATAACAAAGGAAAAAACCTTATTTTAAAGCATAAAACTTAAGTGTCAAGAGTTCTCGCCAAAAATTCAATTGTACCTTACCTGCTGACAACAGCATAGTTGCCTTCCCTTGAGTATCGCAGGTCTTTACAGGCGGAGCCGAGCAAAGAGTTAACAAAGGGTAATTTTTCTACATAGTTCGCATATTCCCCTGAAAATGGTAGCGAGGCATATGACAGTGAGTCATGTAAATGTTATCTAGGTAATGGGCAGGCTCGACACGCCTTGAGAGCATAAAAGCAACCGAAAAAAAAATTCTGTCTAGATTAAGGAATTCTTGCCGGTTACATTGGTATATCGAATGTAGTTGAGCAAACTTATAATGAACCTGATCGTCCCGCGGATTGCGTTCGTTGTATCCGAGGTTCATAGTAAGTGGACTTTCCATGATACAGCCAGAAATACTAAGTCGGACTTTCTAAGCATTTTATGCGCGTCTGCCTAATCCAACTAGACTTTATTACACCGTTGTACAAGCTCTCCAGCGCAGCCACGTGCTCCTCGCCCATAACCTTGCTACCAGGGAGCTACCTACACTATTACCCACACTGGTGCTACAACATTACCTACACTATCTCTACCAACAACTATTACCTATTTCCTCTAATCCATTAAAGAACATTAGGTGCAAATTGAGTTCACGCAACTAAATGCGTGCGCAGCCTGCCTTGACATAGCAGGAAATTGCAAAAGTTGTTTATTTGCGTAATCACATGAAAAGAAATCGCTATCGCACAAAGCCTTCACGGCCAATGGTAATACTACTTTTGTCCGTTAAGTTCCGAGACTGATTAATTGTCTTCTCTAGAAATTATTCCCAATAACAAATGCTGGTGCGTATGTGCAGCGCCATCCATTCGGGATAACCTGAGCTATTTATGTTATTTGCTGTGGCAGCCGCTAGATGGCACTACATGTAGAAATACACGTTGTCACTAGTCGTCTGCGCATTCTACTGTGAGTGAATGTTGAGAGATGAATGTCCACACCGAGGAGCGTGTAAACACAAAATTATTTGTGAAACTTGGAAACATAGCGACACAGACGTATGAGCTCCTTCTCGACGCTTACGGCCACGAGACATTGCGGACGCGAGTTTTCGAGTGGCACAAGAAGTTCGTTTCGGGGAGAGCGTCGGTGGAAGGCGACACAAGGCAGAAGCGTTCTTAAACCTTACGGGATGAGAACAACGTGGCTCGGATCAGGGAAATCATACAGCAAGACCACATCATTACAGTCCGCATGCGATCAGATGCTCTCGACCTTAGTAATACAACGTGCCACCAAATTTTGCGTGAGAATTTGGGGAAACAAAAGCTGAATGCCAGGCTTGGGCCGCACTCCCTCAAATATGACCAGAAGGACACGCGGGCATCATGTGAGGGCTGCTTTCCTCTACGAGGCAGAGAAGGATTCTGCATTCCTAGACAGCATCACTGCTGAATACGAAACATGGTGTTTTCAATACGATCCTCAAACAAGGAGGCAGAGCACCGAATGGTGGTCTACAAGCTCTCCGGCGTCGAGAAAGGTGTGGTGACAGAAGACCAAAACAAATACGATGCTGATAGTTTTTTTCGATGCCAGAGGTGTCATACACCATGAGTTCGTCCCACAAGGGCAGACGGTGAATTCGGAGTTTTATATCCGCGTGCTCCAAAACAAGCGTGATGCACTGCGACGCCGTCGCCCTGACTGATAGGCATCTGGACAATGGAGCCTTCTTCACGAAAGCGCAAGGCCGCACACTGCTCTGAACATGACAAACTTTCTCGCCAAGCACAGCATTACTGTACTTCCCCATACGCCGCACTCGACTGACCTCTCCCCATGCGATTTTGTTTCTGCTTTTTGTGTGAAGAGCGCCCAAAAAGGTCGCTGGCTGGGGAGCGCGGAGGCTATTCAAGACGCCACGACCAAAGAGCTGACAGCCCTGCCAAGAGAAGTGTTTTCCAACTGTTTCCAAGACCTCAAGAAGCGTTGGAGGCTGTGTATAGACTGCAAGCGAGAATATTTCGAATGGGTGCTGCACAAATGATTTCAGTGTTAAACGCATGTTTTATTGTACTCAGTCTCGGAACTTTACGGACTAAGGTTGTATATGCGACACCAATACAACTGAGTTAACATACAATTGCATAATCAGTTGCCACGATGTGTCGACGCTTTTGTGCCCCAAACGCGATTACTGCTTTATCAACAACATTTACTAAATCGCAGTTAGTAAACCACGTTGCCGATATTGGTGGCGGCACCCGAGAAAGGGTACGCAAGTAGCGGTGCTCTGTGCAGCTCTAGAGCCGTCCACACCCCTGTCTAGAGCACTCGAACGGCGCACCGGGGAGTACACTTGCGTCATTTACGAGTGTTCCAAGGCTAAGAACCCGACCTTATCGTGGATGTGCATTCCAATCGATAATTTTCCACTCCTCATGCCTTTGAAAGTTCTATCGGTCCTAGCATGCAGCGGCTCTTGTCATAAATGCACTGCAGAGCGCGCAATTCAAACGCACTAGAAAGGTTTGTGGACAACAGTTCGTCTGGCTGTATTCTTGGCCATTTACAAGCTCTAAAGCAAACAGCATCGTTACTGTCGCCGCACCAACATCTCAAACACATGAAGGAACATAACGCCAAAGTGACCTGCTCCGTATAGGAAGCGAAAACATCTGAAGTAACGCAACTTACGGAACAAACGAAACACCCAAACAAAGCTCAGCAGTTTTAACAACTGCGCGGATCAAAATTTTTAAAACAGTTGGAGAGCGAGCAACCTTGCCTCTGGTCACAACCTCCTCGTTCTTTATCTGCACATCAGCTATGAGCAGGTTCCTCGTAGCAGCCGGGGCGGCAGTGCCTCACACTTTTCTACATTTTTGTAACGATAGCTACACTATGCCAGCCACTTCACGAGGTCATCGTGGCAGCGGGCTGAGCCGAGGCAGCACCGCTCTGCCAGCTCTGCGCATGCGCACAGTGATGTCATAGCCTGGAGCTGGTGCGCGCGCCGCGCGCCTCGCCGCCGCGCCGGCGGCGGAGCACAAGCCGCCCTCCTCGTCAGTTGTGCGCATGCGCGGAGTGGCGTCAGAGCACGAAGCTGGTGTGCGCGCCGCGCACCTACTGTACGCTAGCGTTTCGAGCCTTCAGCGTGGCGGCGCGGTGGCCGCCGTGGCAGCTGCCAGCGGCGCGGCGCTGGGGATTTTGGGGGATTTGTCGATTGTGGGGGATTTGTCGAGAGGAAGAGAGAGAGTGAATCCACATCCAGGGACGAAGATGAAGAAGGAACGCCCAGCGAAACGCAGCGCCGAAAGACTGACTTTGCAATTCCACTGAGCGAGTGCCACTCGGCCAGCTGTAGCTACCGTGTCACTCCAGGTTTAACGAGAGCTAAACCACAGCCATTTTTATCACAGCGGTGATTCCAGGGGGCAGAAGTATAATCTCTTGGACTTCATAAGTCCAGTGGTTTAAACGCCAAATAGCTGACATATTTTAACGCCACTCTGCGTAAATAACGTTATACATAATAAATTTCAACAAACATCATCGTTGCAGAATGGGCTTACACGCGCATTTGCAGTGATGAGCACCCATTGATAGCGGAAGTGCTTCGCGGAAGAAAGTCAGCTATCCTTTTGTTGCTGCCTTTTCACCAACAAATACATGCTTACAAAACACTTTCTAAGTGTGCGTAAGGCGTTTCACAAAGGTATATTGGCCCAAATAGCTTTTAATTAAGTGCGTGCAAGATTACAAAGGCAGTTTAAAACGTAGCTAATTCTTGCGGTACCTGATCTCGTTCTGTAATCTGTAATAATTACACATAAATACTCGGGTACAGTTCAGTTTATGAGTCTTTCAGAATAAGGTTATATTACGCAGTAGTTAACAGCCGAAATTGCCTAATAACTTGAAACGAAATCATAGCTGTGGACGTTAGCGGAGTGGGACAAAATTCATTCACTGGCAAGCCCGGTTCGACAGAGAAGATAATTTATTTATTTATTTATTTATTTAACAATACCGTTAACAATCAAGCGAGGGTCCTGACAGGGAGGGTATGAAAACTTCGTAGAAAATTGAATTATTCACAATCACTAAATACATCAGCAGAACACAGTACATTCGTTCAAGCATCAAATAGCACTTTCAAGAAGATGGTCATCCAGAGATCGCTCAAATTCATGCAGATCATTCTGTTCTACAACACTCATTGGCAACTCATTCCACATTTCAATTACATGGGGGAAGAAGGAATTTCTGATAGCTTCACTATGGGCGTTGTACGGCTGAATTATCCGACTATGATTTGTTCTAGAACTCCGTTTGCCTGGCGCTTGTATGTATGTTTCCTTTTGAATGTTTACCTGTCATTGTGGCATCTGGAATAGTAGCTTTAGGCGATTTTTTTCTCTACGTATTTCTAATGAATCCAGGCTACAGGAAGAAAGCATATCTGTAACTGAGTCTGTCCTTCGATATCGGCAGCAAATAAAACGTACTGCGTACCTCTGAACTCTTTCTAATTGTTTCTTTAAATAATTCTGTTTAGTACTCCATACTACTGACGCATACTCAAGTATTGCCTACTCAAGTCTTACATCTCGTGTAGCATTCTCCAATTTTTTTCTCAAAAAACATAACCTCTGATGTGCTTTAGAGCACACCTCTTCTATATGTGTGCCCCAATTTAAATTTTGTGTTATTGTCATTCCAAGATCCTAAACTGAGTTACGTTTACCAAACACTTGTCACCAATGAAATATGGGAACGAAAGAACAGATTTCTTTGTTGTAATGTGCATGTACGTTGATTTCGAATAATTTATTTCCATGTTCCATTTTTTGCACCATTCGCTTAATGCCTGTAAAGAGTTGTTAATTCTAAGCTGGTCTTCCGTGTTTCTAACTGTGGAATAAATTAAACAGTCATCTGCGAATAGCTTCAGTCGTACATTTGGTTCCATGACAGCAGAGATATCAATATACACCAAATATAAAAACGGTCCCAGAACAGAACCCTGTGGAACTCCTGAAAGAACTGCTAGTGAGGCGGACACATGACCATCCATTTCGACCACCTGGTTACGATTTCCTAAGTACGCTTTAATCCATTTTACAATATTCATATTAATTCCAGATCTTTCTAGTTTAAAAAATAATTTATTGTGTGGCACCTTATCAAAAGCTTTGGCAAAATCTACAGCGATTATGTCAATTTGCTGCTTCGCATCAATCGTCATTGCCAAATCGTGAATTGTTTCTACAAGTTGTGTAGTGGTGGAAAGGCCTGCTCGGAATCCGTGTTGGTGAGGGTAAAGTAAACAGCTTGTTTCTAGGTAATGAAAGATATGCTTCGCTATAATATGTTCCATAAGTTTACAAGAAATTGATGTAAGAGATATTGGGCGGTAGTTATTTACAAGAGTTCGGTTGCCTCCTTAAAACACCGGAATTACTAGTGCATTGCGCCAATCTTGTGGTAAACAATGGGTGTGCAATGATTTTTGAAAAATAAGTTTAAGGTATCGTGAGGCCCACTCGGCATATCTTCGGAGAAACTGATTGGTATGTTGTCTGGTGCATTGGCCTTTTTAACATCCAAATTGAGGGGCTGCTGAAATACGCCCTCCTGCGAAGTTATGACGTCATTCATTCGGCTAGGCAACAAGCGTTCTGAACTAAGGTCTATGTCATCTTTGGATGCGGTGAATACGGACTGGAAAAAGTGATTAAAATGATCTACTATATGCTCCTTTTTTATCAGTGCCTGATTTTAGTGCTTAATCTCCTGTATTCTCTCCTTCCTATCACTAAAGTATCGCCAGAACTTTTGCGGTGACGTTTTGAGGAAGCGGCTAAGCGTTTCATCGAAAAACTTTTTTTTAGCTTATTTGAGCGCCTGCTTCAGCTCAGCACGAAGTCGCAAAACATGAATACGTTTATTTTTCTGTTTACGTAGTCTTTTTATTTTACGTTTCATATGAATTATGTCCCTTGTGGTCCAGGGGCTTCGGTGCGTCGTCTTTTTAACACGAGTTGGGATATACCATATATATATATATAAAATGACTATATATATATATATATATATATATATATATATATAATGACTGTGGTTTAGCTCTGGTTAAACTTTGAGTGACACGATAGCTACAGCTGGCCGAGTGGAACTCACTCAGTCGAATTGCAAAGTCAGTCTTTCGCCGCTGCGTTTCGCTGGGCGTTCCTTCTTCACCTTTGTCCCTTGACGTGGATTCCCCCTCTCCCCCCTCTCCCCCTATCCACTCCTCCCCACTTTTGTTTCGCCAGCGCGCCACGCCGCCGGCAGCTGCTCCGCACCACGTAACCAACCACGTGACTAGCCACGGCGCCGCCACGCTGAAAGCTCGATATGCTAGCGTTATGTCGGCGCGCTACGCGCACACCAGCTGCGCGCTCTGACGCCACTACGCGCATGCGCTCAACTGACGAGGAGGGGGCGTCTGCTCCACCGTCGGCGCAGCGGAAGGCGCGCGGCGCGCACACTAGCTGCGGGCTATGACGTCACTCACGGATGCGCACAGCTGGCGGAGCAGTGGTGCCACGGCTCAGCACGCAGCCATGCTGAGCTCGCGAAGTGGCTGTCGTAGTGTAGCATCGCTACAATATTGTGGTATTTTATCGAAGCATGCATTGACAAAGGAATTGAAGTTTATGAAGAGGCAGTCTTGAATAGATAAATTATTTATTTCTTAGAGAAGTTCACCGTCAGGCCCTTAAAGCGGGTTATCGTATGCGGCTCTATCGTACCTGACTGGGTCATGTAAAGAGATCATCGTACGACCATCTCTTGCTCTCTAGGCGGTATCGACATGATCCCAAGAGACCTTCGTGCAATGTCACCTTCCAGAGGAGTGCGATGATAGATGGAAATTTTTTTGTTTCCAAGCTGGCAGAAATGCGGCTGCACAATACGTTCGACGAGTTAAGAAGGGCACAAGTCATGTCACAGATACAAAGGCTAAGGAACTCGACAACAGGGAAGGCCCTCCTAAGAAGGCTGAACTATAAGGGGGTCCTGGACATAGAGGATAGATCGGCAAACATCCCAGACAAAATCTGTCGAACCTACCAGGTTAAGCCTATACCAAGGAATATGGATCCAAACCTACACGCAGCCAGAAGACAGGCAAGGGCTGAATATGTAGAGGCGAAGATAGCCACACAAGATCAGGTAGTCTGCACTGACGCCACTCTGTACATGTGGACTCGTAGCCAAAGCATCAAGAAAACGGTATCGGTTGTCACAACAAAGGGGGGTTGCCTCATCAGCGGTACATCCACGAGAGATGGGACGATAACTGAGGCAGAGGAGATCGCCGTAGCTCTAGCGGCAGCCGAGGGTTATCGCACCAACAAATATCTCACAATCATAACAGAATCCCAAGAAGCGTGCAGACGCTTCATGGCAGGAAGAATCAACAAGAAAGCACTAAGGATTCTCTTGAAAACGCAGCGAACCAACCAAAAGATCCAACATAGGATCTACTGGGTACCAGGACACACCGGAGTCGAAGGCAATCTGAAGGCGTACAAGCTAGCTCGCGAGCTTACTATCCGAGCTGATGCATCAAACGCCTCGGACGGCCCGAAGATAACGGTAGAGCTCACGTACGCAGCAATCCTCAACCTCTCCAAAGGCAGAAGACGCAAATATCCCCAGCCACATTCTCTGCTAACACAATATGAAGCGACATGTTGGAGAAGACTTTTAACAGGAGCCTTCCACAACCTTGACATTCTACATAAGATATATCCGGAGCAGTATAGGGATAAATGTCCGGGGTGCGGGGCAACCCCCACGCTGTATCATATCACATGGGAATGCATACACAATGTAGCTTTCCGAGGTAACAAAGAGCGAAATGCGGAGCAGTGGGAGGACCCGCTAACCAGCAGCCAGCTCAAGGTCCAAAGAGACCTAGTGAGCCACGCATGCCAGATGGCCAGGGACAGTGGTGACTTTGACTACGGGCGCCAGTCACGCTAAGCCTGGAAGACATCGGCAATCTTCGGGCCAGCAGCAAGACTCCTTTATTAGAGCAATAAAGATTATTCACTCACTCACTTTAGTTTCCTTCGCACAGGTGCTAAAACAGATGAACGTTTTAGTGACGAACAAAATGCCGGTACAACATTTCACGTCTCTCGTAATGAGTCATCTGTTCACCGAACAGAAAAAATTGCTTTCAAGGTACCGAGATTCTTTGTGCGCTGTTTCGCTTTATTTGATTACGGCTAGCTGAGCTTCTCTTAAGGTTGCCGATGCATTAATTTATAGAATAATTTATGCATTGAAGCAACTGCAGTCAAAAATTTGTTCGCCTGCAAACCTGGTTAGGATCTTCGAGTTTCATTCTGCACTAGAAAACGCAATAAAAACCTCGAGGCCTAAATTTGGCTGCGACTGAAACATTTCTAGACTGCTTAAAGTAGGCATAGGTGCAAGTATCGCGAAGTAGTAATATCTTGCTGTGTGCCGGTAGATGCGCAAAAACATTTCACATTTCTCTGATATTTCTAACTCGGACTCTGCTTTTCTTCTTCACGTCGTGCACAAAATAAAATGAACCAAAATTTCACTCACCAGAATCGAAAGTAGTGAAGATGTAAAGAGTCCTAACACTCCAGTGGCCAGACGAATCGACATGTTTCACCGTAGATGTAACTGAAATATGCGTATGCATGTGTTTAACACTTTACAGTTTGCCAACGAAAGATAGTAATGTGGTGTAAATATGCAAGTTTGCTGTCTAGAGTGCTACGTATATTCTTGTCGAATTGGAATTAGTGTATTTTATTCACTGCGTGACATAAATAGGAACTGAGACGTTAGGGCTTAGACCACTGCAATATGGAAAAAACCCGAGCCTGATGTCGCGCCGATGCCAAAACGTTAACCCTGAAAGCGGGCTGTGCAAATTAGGTATGAGTTATATTTTCAGCGCCACGTTACCAAGAATTTAGCGCGAGGATTCTGAATAGGGGCTCGTTCTGCGCTGTCGCAGACGTAATAAAACACATGCGCTCGAAAAACTTAAACCGTCCGTAAAGGTGGTTCAAAAATAGGCACACCTGCTTTCCTGAATTGTACTGCTAATAAAAATTGATACTCGTGACAGTGGCGTTCATTTTACTTATAAACTGATGAATATTCCTGCCAGGTCATGTAGAAACATCGTGCTGTCTAAAATATCCTATTATTTCTGAAATGTTATTTGATAATGGTGCATGACCGCCCGATGTTGTCGCGTCGCAGTCATTGACCCTCAGTGAGCTTCGCACGTGCCAATACCTGAGTGCCAACAAGAGTGCCAATACATGAGAGAATACTCTCAGATAATTATTTTTCTCAACTATTTGTGTCTTTTCAGTCTTCTTAAAAGTATGGGAGACTGCTCCTTATTCGAGGAAGAAATTAATTGTGCTAAAATTAGAGGCCCATCATTCTTTTTTATTAGTAGACCACGAGTTTGTGACAAATAAATCTAAACTTGCAGCGTTCTTTCCATGTTCTTGGAGGATGCGCTGCCAGTTATTATGTGACGCAGCTCAGCGATCTACATTTGAGACTATCCCTCACGCAAAGAGGAATTCACGAAAAGCCGTGCATTCGCGAAACTCATGCCCCCAGAAAACATTTTAAGGCACCTATAGTGCGCTAGCAATGAACACCTGCATTGACCGGTTTCTCAGTTGTTCCTGCCGCTAGGTGGCCCACCATCCCCGCTACGCAAGTGGCAGCCTACCCACAGGGTTGTGGGCACCTGGCCAGGTGTCAACTATACATATGCAAGTCACTATATCTGGCTTGTACCCGATTATATCCGGGGATATTGTTACTAGATAGTTGCCCAGTGGCATCTGTTTAATGTTTCAGACATAATCTGTGATTACCAATTTTTGATGTGAAGCTATTTCACGCGTCCAAAGACAGTCTTTGTAATCTCTACATGTAACCGTGACTGATATGCATGCATAGATCAACTGTAATAAACACTGTCTCATGTACGTACATATATACTGTGCTTCATCCATGCCATGCAAACACACACTGCACACAAAATACACTTGATATACCAGTTTAATTAGATAGCAGTGTATAATGCCTAAGAAAGCATTACCGCAAAAATTATGGACAAAGAAGACAAAAATGGAAACCAACATAAACAATCGAAACAATGGAAACAGAGTGCTAGCGCACCTATTTCAAGTTTGGCCAGACTACACCATTGACCGTCATTTTTTTAATGGTATCTGCTGGTAGTGCTGGTTTTAAAAACGAAATATGATGAGTGCTGTAGAATTCCTTAAGTGTTCTGCATATACAAGCAACAATAATGAATTTTTTGTTGTCTTCTCTGGACTAGTAGGGGAACAGAACCTTTCAATATAGAGGGCAGCCACATTGTAAATGGAATACATTAAGCACGGCAAGGGCTTCAGCTTTACGAACGCCTGAAAACGATTTTCCTTCCTTGTCTTTGAAGCTAATTTGAGGCGGAGAGTTCCGTAGTGGTGCTCATCTTTACCGTCGACCCATTCACAGTAACTGAGTTTGCGGAATAGAACGCCAGTTATTAAGGTGCTTTAAGATTTTTCGCCCCTAAAATAAAAAATGATATATAAGGACCGACTGCTACTTACAATACAAGCTCAACGTGCGCCAAAGAATTCTCATCACACGCAGAATATTATTATATCTCACCTTCCTTTCCGTCCAATCTGTAGGTCTTGGTAATACCAAGAGTAAGCTCTACAAAAAAAAAAATTATCACAGCAGCGAGGCAGTTACGCAGATGTAACATGAACCCACGGGAAGCTTTCAAAAAGAGCAAATACAGAAACTGCAAAATACAAACTAAATATTATCATCTTCAGCCAATCTACGTCTAATTCAGCACAAAGTGCTCCACCGCCGATCTCTAATTACCTCTGTCCGGCTGCAGCCACCCTTCTCTAATCAAATTCGCTAAATCATCACCGAAATTTCTGCCGCCCGCGTTTTTCTCCCGTTCTCTTAAGAACCCTTCTGTTACCATTAGGGACCATCAGTATACCGCTCTTAGCAATATATATCTGCATGTGTCTGTTTCCTTTCCTTCATTCCAGTAAGGGTATTGTCACGTACTGGTGACGCAATCCGCCGAGCACGAATACAGCAAAAATGCTTCTAAACGAAACCATTTATAGGGCTGCCAAGCGGCCAAAAAAAACTGAATGACTCTGTGGCGGCGTAGCAACAAGCGGGCTCGGGTGCCGTCGAGCAGGATGCCTGCAGTTCTTGGACGAGCTCAATTTAATGCTAGCAAGGAACCTTAGCGATAAGGAACAAAATGAACTATACTCACAGACAGCTTTCTGTCACTATGCAGTGGGAGTTACGAGCGTGAGGCGCAAGGCTTTCACCAGGGCGCTCTTATCAGGCGCTTGCGAGGGAGAGAGGTAAGCGTTCACGCTGGTGGCGCGCGCTCGTAGCTTCGCTGCATAGCCACAGAAAGCGGTCCCCTAGTATGCAACAATCTGGAAAGCAATAACCAGTGATGCGCCGCGGCGGCTTAAACAACTTCTCGTCTGCACAGCGTTGCAGGGATGCTGCCATTCACTCAGGTTCCACTCATAGTTCAGTTCACATAGTCGACAAGAGCCCTTGTGCGGGCTGGAATGGCGGCGCAAACGTTTTTCACTCAATCTGCGGCGGCAGACAGGCGTATAAACTTGGTCTCTTGGCTTCTATTCCGAGTAGCGTCTTCGTAGGTTGTAGTGTCTGGCGTCGGTCCGTTGTTCGTATTTGATCCGTAATCGGACAAGTCGTCAGGCTTCTGTGAGCTGAAGAGAGGCGGTGACACCGATGTCTTCATCGCTTACCTTTGGGAGTATTGCGCCAAGCTTGGTGGTTGCCTCCCCACCGTGTGCGAGCCTAAACGATGTCATTTGGGTGGTCTTCTGCACAGCGGTGTTGCACGCGAATGCGGCGTAAGGGCCGGGGATTGCATCCCAAGTGTTATGATCCCCGTCCACATACATGGCGATCATATCAGCGGTGGTTTTTTGGTCTGTTGGTCCGCGGATGGTATGCTGTAGTTCGGCGGTGCTTTTATGGTTGTAGTTCGGATTAGCTTGGGTAAGCTCAGCCGTACTTGCTGCTGTTCCCCTATCGGTGATGTGAACTTCTGAGGCGCGGTGGCGCAAAACGATCTGCTCGATGAAAAATTTTGCGACTCCACCGCTGTGCCACTAGGTAGGGCTTCTGCTTGGGCGTAGCCGATCAAGTATTCGGTTGCCACGATGATCCACTTGTTGGCCTAGGTTGACGTTGGAAAGGGGCCAACGAGTTCCATTCCCAATTTTGAAAGGGCTTTCTCGGTGATGCTTCGGTACTCCAACTGGTGTGGTCGGTGGCGTCTTTCGTCATTTCCACTCACGGCATATTTTGACCTAACCTGCGACATCGGCAGAACGCATTGGTGAGTAGTACACATCTTGAATGCGCTGTTGGAGGCGGGAAAACCTCAACGTGCGAAGCGTGCAGAATTTCTTCTGGTGAGCTGTTCGGAACGACGAGGAGGTACGAGGTATTGATGGGGGCGAAGTTCTTTACGAGGATGCCATTTTGCAGACAGAAAAAGGAAACCCACGCTTTAATGCTCCTCAGCGTGAAGGAGCCTTGCCTTCGAGATATTGGACGAGACGCTCTAGGTCGGGGTCTGAGCGTTGTTGCTGCTCGAAGTCTCTGGCGTTTATCAGTCCCAAAAAGGCGTCCTCATCGCCCTCTTTCGGCAACTTGTCGACAGGGGCTCGAGTTTGGCAGTACACAGTATTGTACGCACGCCCAGATTTGTAGACGACGGTGATGTAGAAGACCCGGAGGCGCAAGATCCATCGAGCGAGGCGTCGGAGGAATGCTTAAAATTGGCAAGCCAGTGCACTCCGTCACCACTACGTGTCAGTATACTTCATCAGCCGTCGTAGATCCCACCAGCTTCACTAAGATGTAGGCCGCTATAGTAGGATACAACTCAAGAACGAAGCAGCAAATGACCCTCAAATGAGCGCCTCCAGCCAATCGCGTCCACCGACTCTGCCCTCTTCCCCCTTGCCCGATCTCCTTGGAGCTGCCAGCACGAAATCGCAGGTGGTTGCAGGGGAATGGAAAATAGCCATGCTTTAATCCGATTAACCGCGGCGTGAGGAAAAGCGGTTGACACCATTGGCTGGAGGGCCTCCTTTTAGGATGCATCTGCCGCTTTGTTCTTGAGTTGTATCCGATTATAGCGCCGTCATCTCGTAAGCCCCCCTTCCGCAATCGTATGTGAGGCTGACTCCCGAGTATTGTCTCATATGAGATTGCTGCCACATTACCTACGATGAGCGCTTAGATTCATATCCATGCTTCTATATCTACGACCTCAACGCCGAATGCTCAGGTTCTACCCACTGCCATGTTTTTGCTCCTCTGAAACATACTATACCGCCGCAATACGGGGCCAAATTGCGTTCAGCTCTTGGTCATCTCTACCGAAATCTTCGCACCATCGTCATTCAATACCTTCGTTATGCTTCGACCGCTGGTCATCTATAAACGTGAGCTGGCTTGGTGTCTCACCTTTGTACGCCTGTATGCGATAGAATTTCTGATCGCCTGCCTTTACCGCTCCATCCAGTCCTGAGCGGCTGCTTGCAAGCTCTGTCAACGACGCAAAAAGCCCCAGAATCTGGTTTTCTTAGACTAGGAGCCCACTCTATCCACATCGACTTGTTTTTTCGCCTTGGTCTTTATTAGTTCGAGTCCTTTTCCGGTTTCTGCATACCAGAAATAACGGAACTCGATGCACCGATTCCACCATGCGGTACGACTCTTACCGCACCACTGCTACCGGCCGCGCTTGAAGCACTCCTGACGTCTTTCTTCACAACGTGATGCCGTTTACTGCGCTCTCAGTCAATGTCGCACCGACCGGGGTCGCTCCTTCTGCTTTAGAGGTGTTGCCAAAATTTGTTCTTGGAGCGCAGTGTGCAATCAATTCCCTACAGCTTCTCACCCACAGGCTTTCGGCCTTCTAGGATCTTTCAATCGCCTTCTCTAGGCATCTTCTCCAAGTACAGTAGTGAACAAAAAAAATATCATATTTTAACTTTTTTACTTTTTACCGAGAAAATTTAGTGAGATCGGCTTTCCGCGTTGTGTGAAGATATGAACAATTATACACTTTATTTGACAAATTCAGGCAACAATTTAAAGAATGCCTTTCAAGGTAACCTAATGCGTTACTACTTCACTCACAAGCCTTGTTTGGAGATCACTGCTTGACACCGCCAATGCATGGAGTACAGGAAGCTGTCAGTGAACGCCCAGTCCGTGTTCATTGGCAGCTTCCTGGACTCCCTGAATGGGCGGCACATGGAAGCTGCTGTGAGCGTGCGCAGCCTCCATGATGAGCCCACTGTTGCTTGCAGCCAGGAGCCGATCGCGGAAGTCACGGCGCGTGCATTTCGAAGGCCATTCCCGCGTGGGTCGCGGAAAGTTCGGGTGCGACCGTACACGGATCTTTTTTAATATTTTTTTCAAGAAACCAGGGTATGGCCCACGCACGAGTGAAGTACTTGCAAGTGTTTATTAGCCCATTGGTTTGAAGGCAGCACACAAGGGTTGAGCTGAACACAATACGAAAAGAATCATAACTACCAAATTTCTAGGTCTAGCCATGAGCCTTCCTAATAAAACAATTCTAAAAAATATAAATACTGTCGAGCAACGGCGTACGTTGGTTGTCGGCATCACGAGTGTTTAGGTAATGTCTTTAAATGCATCCTGCATCATTGATACTTCCTCTAACAAGATAATTTTCGAGTTAACAAAAACTTCTAGCTCACCTGTGGCAGACGTCTTTGGGATTCCAACGGAGAGGTCTGCAAATAAAGTTGTCCAGTGAATAACGCTTTTATTGCACACATTCCTTGGATCCCATCAGCTATTTTGGAGGAATTTGAAGAGAGTCTGAATCTTATACCACTCTATATTGGAGTATTCTTCTATCACGGTAGTGTTCGGAGATATTCGCCTACAGTTTTCTTTACTGAATGCGCGTAATGACGCATGTACCGAGGTGACGAAAGGCGCGATTCCTATCCAGCATGGCTCAGAGCGTGTGTAGCGCGTTTCTTGCATTGGGACTGCTGGAAGTGAAAGAGAAGCAGTTATCAGTTTCACCTCTCGCTCTAGCTTTGGAAGAAGAAACGTCCAGCGTCACTCTTGGTAGCTATCCGCAATCATCAGCGCCTTGCACGAGCAGTTAAGCGAAGCCTGGATGAAGAATTTGAGATGAACAATTTATATTTGTGTCGCGAGTTTCACGCCCAAGAGTGACACGAGGGCAATGATGCATGCTGTAGTGAAGATGGTTTATGGTTGATGGGGGTTTAATGTCCCAAAGCGACTCAGGCTGAGAGACGCCGTAGTGAAGGGCTCCGGAGATTTCGACCACCCGGAGTTCTTTAACGTGCACTGACATCGCACAGTACACGCGCCTCTATAATTTTGCCTCCACTGAAATTCGATCGAGCCCGCGTCTTTCGGGTCAGCAGCCGAGCGCCATAACCATTCAGCCACCTCGGCGGCCTTCTGTAGTGAAGAAATAGCTCCCTAATAACTTAAACCATCAAGATTTATTCAACTTGCGCTAAAATGGCACAGCACACGGGCGTGTTTGTATTTTTCCTCATGCAGGCATTACCGCCCGGCCAGTTTTAATTCCGCGACCTTGGGATCAGCAGCGAGAAACACAGCTACTGAAGAACACTGGCGGGTCCAAGAGGGATATTTTGAGCAGGCTTTCTAAGAGAGTTCGGTCGAGGAGAATAGTGGAGCAATTCGGATGCCTTAAGCTTTTTCATACATAATTGAACATGCGCGCTACCTCCAGAGGATGGAAAATTTACTTATTGTATTTAATCCTGAGGCTGACGGCGACTGACGTACTCTCATTTCGAGACCAACTCGTCATATGATCTGCATGCTAAAGCAGTTTTCGTGTACTCAGTTTGTGTTTGACAAATTTAATATTTCATATTGAATAAACTGGGTTATTTCTGATGAACAATGGCGTAGACGGGGCTTAGCGCAATGGTAACAATTGGCGTTCGTTCTTTTAACTTTATTTGCATAAGAAGCTATCTGCCCGGTGGATACATAACCGTGGGATTATGGATTTACGTCACGCTGATGTGCACTGTGCACGGTATACTGTAAACAAGAATCAACCCAAACGGGAGTTTAAATGGTTGGCGCCACCCTTTATACTCCATATGCCGAAACATTTACTCCATCAATATAGAGTAAAAATGCGCTAAATTACCGATTTTACTCCCTGCTCTAAATAATAGGGTATAAAAGAGGATTCTTCTCTTTATAGCTCCCATCTTTAAATTAAGTTTCTCGGTCTCAATAGGACCCAAGTCACCAATGGAGTAAAAAAAAAAAACACCATTTTGCGCCATCCGCCTTTCCACCTAGCGTCTCATCTCTGGTCAGTCGACTGAAAACGGCGGCGAGTGAAGACCCCTCGGTTACCATCGTCGCTGGCCCTCTGCTTCCTTTTGCGCCTTCACGGAAGCCTGCCGCAGTACAGGATATTGGTTTGTCGCCATTTTCCGCTACAGTAAACTACCTAATTGAACTGTTCTTGTGAACCCTCCAGTGCTCTAACTATACCTGACTTTCCTTTGTTACTGTCGCCACTCCGTTAGAGCCCCCGCTTAGGCCTAATTCTCACAGCTTTTTTCAGTGTTGTTCTCGAGGTGTGTAGCAGCAGATTGTAGTGCCCTGCATAACATGAAACTGTGATAGAACATAGTTTCAACGCTGAGCTCTTAATCGAGCTGATGAGGCCAGATTTTTTATCAATCGTATTGAAATTTCAAGTCTTAAAGAATTGAATATGAAAGCAAACTTGTCATACCAAGGTACCTTCAGGGGTGTTTTCATTTTCAACTTATTTTGCTCAGGTTTTCAGTCAAATACAGTGCGGTGGATAACCATGAAAACTTGTCCGCGACTCCTTTTAAGTTTTGAACTATTGATTCTAATGCTATATTCTTTTATCTACGAACATAGCCAACCAAACAAGCTCGTACAACAAAAGCAGACGACAAGCAGACGACTGCTGCCGCCTACGCCTACGCCGCCGCTGGGCTTGCAGACGACGAAAAGAACGCGTGACGTGGGGTCACATTTGGGCAGCGCAGTTTCCTAAATTGGTTGCCGGTGGCTCCCGCAGCTACTGCCTGTTTCCGCCGCTGGCACTGCTGTAAGAATGAGCCTAGATGAGGATGAATAAACACGACGCCGCTTTAGGCTAAATTTCAGTGGGTTGTAAAAAAATTTCTCCCTTTTACACCTAAATAACCCCCGTGCATAAAGGAATAAATAAAATACTCCATTTATATGGAGTAAACAAAACCTCCTTTTGGTGTGCTCTAGAGGTCAAGCAATTTACTCCCATTTGGGTGTGTTTTTGTTAACCTTTTAGGGAACAAAGGAAGTTCAGTTTCTGAAGTGCATTGATATGTGATTGTAGGTGGCTGGAGATGATCATCGGTGACGACTATTTTTATCCCACATGTTGAAGTGGACGCTTTGTAGGCGCACTAGTGTATTGAAAAATACTGATTGCGTGATTTTAAAGGGGGTTACTGGCATTGCGGCTGTGAAGTTTAGAATAAAACAGCCGCTGTGCGAAACACCTATCTAGCACGTGGTTTTTCGCTTGGTTCGTTAACAAACTTGGTCCATGAGTGTGCCGCGGATACTTGAAGCAATGGCAAAAGTGCGGCAATACTGTCAAACGCTGAAAAAGATGGTAAGAGGAAGACTCAAATGAAGCCGACGGTATATGGTGTTAAGTCACATGTCTGGTATAAGCGAGGTACTGCTAATAACGTTTTTTGCCATCAGCCTAGCGATTTTACGAATGCATTTAAGCCTACTCCTCTCGTGGAGCTTCTTTCGTATGCAGCAAAGCGCTTAAGGAAACCACCGTAATTACAACCTTAAGGCTAGTCACTGGGTTTTAAAGTTCACCACTCGCTGATGAAACAGCAGACGAGCACTGCTGTGGTGTCAGTGAGAATTTATCAGTGTTTGTGGTTGTTGACTGCATATGCTACTGCCCGAAACTGCGATAAGGCTGTTCTTGAAGGAGCACAGGAATCATCCCCAGCCGAATGCTTACCTTCAGAAAGCACAAAGCATGTGACATCGAACATATCATTTTGCTTTATGACGTACGACACAAACCAGCCGCACATTTGCTCGATGTTCCGATAACCGCAGCACCCAAGCACGTTACGGCCGTTTTAGCGGTCGTCGTTCAGAGTGAGATATAATTTCAGAATAAGAATACTCCTGGGATCGTGACCTTAATGTATACACGTAAGCTCTTGATGCGGTGGTCATGGTGCACTGTGCGGCTGAACACGGTGAACGCAGGTGTGTGCTACCTTAATCAGGAAGTCGTAGGGGGCGATGCTTAGAGGCGTCAGTAGAGGGTGTAAAACGTCCATATGAGAGAACGTGTAGCGGAAACACCATGTTTTAAGGCCCAGTCTCCAAAACGTTCGGCGGATTCGCGTTTTGCCTTTGCCCGTGAGAGGCACCCTACGCAATTTCAAGCTCTCATTATTGCTCATAATCAGGAGAGCTGATCAAGCTCCAATATTAACAACAGCAAAAGAAGGGCCGAAGAAAGGGGGAACTAGAAAACGGCAGAAGCAAAAGCAGCGAGTGGAGGAGAAGTAGAAACGGCTGTGGGCCCTTTTAAAACTGTATAATGCTCACAGATGAACCGAAAATAATGATCAAAGTCTATTATTGTTCGAACTGATGGTACAGCTACGGCTAGAAAGGCTCAAACAGGTTTTGTAAAGGTTCCCCCTGAATACAGGTAGTTATGCCATCTACTGAACACTTGGACTAAAGAGACCACTCGCCCCCTTCAAGGCCAGGGACTATTGTCAGTTCATGCCGGCACGGGACAGCATACTGGATTTCTAGCTGGTGAGGTTTTTCTTGCTTTGTTTGCAAGATTATTATTACTACTGTAGCCAAAAATGTAGACGTGCTGCAGTTTCGCGGGCCTGACCTGCGTATGCGAGTACATCTTTAGGAAATGAAAGGAGTTCAATCGCCGCACAGCCAGGTATGCATTGGTACACAGATCTTCTGAGTTTGTACGCGCACATCCGAGAGTAATGTATATTTCAGTAATGTTCAGTAATAAAAAAATTGTCTTCTGCCAGTGTGAAAAGAATGCATGTGAACGCGTCGAGAGTGCTCAACAAAATAAGCGGAAACAGTTCCTGAGCACAATGCGACAAAAGGCGTCAATAACTAAGCTAGTAGCGGGAAAGTGGAGATCGATCGCTGGGCCGAGCTATTTAAGAGAGCGCAACCATATTAAGTTGCCTGGATTGGCTTGTTCCGGGGGCGGGTGGCCCGGGTAGCTTTCAAGTATACATCAGTGAACTTGAATATTTCAGTAAACTTCAGACACCCTTGATGGTTATATATGCTAATAATAGCTTGACTACTTTACCTTACAAAATATAGTCAATAAAGACCTAAAAATATAATAGGATTCGCAGTTTCTTATGATAAATATATTAGCAATCTGAATGCCTACCACCTTAACAGGCGCCGCTGCGGTCGCCAGCGCTATTTCGGCCGCGTGGGCTCTATAGGAATGTCATCCCACTGCCACCGTCTCGTGGGCAGCCCTCGTTTTACCCGCTTGTGGTTAATGACACAGAGGGAACCACAGAGACAGGCGCGAGACGACGGAGCTACCGGGATTCATTCGAGCCGGTAGGTACCGCGCCGGAAGTCACATACCTCCATTTGTTTTCTTCGCCTGCCTGGTGACTAATCTCGGTGTGTTGTTCTTCGCGGCCACAGGATGTGTTCGGAGCTAGCGGAGCAGTCTTGGCCTTGAACGTGGGGTCGTGACCACAGTAAAAACTCTCATTCTGGCTTCCAGCGTCACCGAGGGGCGCACACAAGTACCGCAGTCGTTTCCCCGTCTCCCGTGTCGCACCATTCTGCTGCGGAGCCACCGAGGGCACACCGAATGCAAGAGGAGAAGGAGGTCTGGCCATGAGAGAACGGTCGGCGCCTCGGGTGGGCGAGGAAATCAAATCACACCGAAGTTCCAGCGAATAATCTTCATTCGTACCGCAATATATTCTCATCCTTTCGCCAGAACTTATAGGAGGAAAGGTTTAGGCATGATTTCTATGCTCCAGTCTAAGAGCCTCATGTCTTCCTAACACAGCGGGTATCACATTTCGCCGCATGCAATGTGGAAAAAGGCACTCTTGCAGGCGGCTCTTGCTATCTGCCAAATACACGGAAGATTCAGGTGCCACCATTCACGGCTGGCAGGTGGCAACGTGGAGAGAGGAAGAAGAGAGAAGAAAGATACTGAAGAATGCCTGAACGAGAAAAATCATCTTTCCCATGGTTGGTACACGGTAGACACCTCCTATTTGCCACGATTGGCTGCAGACGAAGTGGAGAGAGAGAATTCCTCTCCTCCACTTGTGTTGTATGTGTGGTCGTGCATGGAAGTTCCCAGCGAGGATCCTATCTTATCAGGCTGTCACAGCTACGAAATGTCCGCGTACTGTGCAATGTCAGTGCACGTAAAAGAACACCAGACGTTCGAAATTTCGAGAGCCATTCAATGCGGCTTCCTTCAAATCCTGAATCGTTTTGGGACGTTAAACCTCCATAAACCTTAAACATTGTCACAGCTTTAATAATCATTTGCGCTCACAGTTTTTTGTACAAGCCGACATTACTCTTGGTGACAGTAAGAACGCTGTGTATTAATCTACCCAGTAGAGTGGTGAGCTGGGCGAGTCGGTACATGATTGCAGAAAGAAAACCAGCGCAAAAGACAGAGACACAGAACAGGAGCGCAGGACGACGCTCCAGCTTCGTCCTGTATTCCTGTTCTGTGTCTCCGTCTTTAGCGCTGGTTTTCTTTCTTCAATTAATTTACCCGTCGCTTCACAATGAACAGATCTTCGGTTCTACATCGTATCGTATTCAAGCTTGTGACAATTAAAGGACATCCTGTTTATGTAGCTACGATCAGGTGACATATTTACGAGCCACGATAGTGTACTTACAACGTTTCAATACGCAATAACACTTCTCACCAATTGCAAAGTAAAGCCAAGTTTCGATTACTTTGATCCAGCTGGTACAGGTAACCAGTTATGTTGTAAGTGATGATTAGGTTTGTGCGTCTGAACAGGGTGCCGTATTAGTGCATTTACCTTTCTCTGCAGCTGATTTCGCTCTCTAAAGGAAATGTTCGTTTCAAAGGCACAGAGTTGCTTAGATGCGCTTCAGTCTGCAGTGTCGCCGATTCCCGAAGAACGCTCACGGGACCGTGTTCTGTACGCTGTCCCATTTCCGTTCTCTATTTCGTGTCCATTCCGTCCTGTCAAAGGTTGTTCAGATACACCCGCGTCTTTCAAGCGTCTGTGGCAGGCGACCCGGCCATTGGGTGCTTTGCGACCAGACCTTATCAGTGGCTGAAATTCTATGCAATACGCCTGAAAGCCTGACGCCTGGATGTCGGAAAGCCGCGGGTTTATCAGAGTGACAATTGACAAAGGAAAGAATGGACGCGAAATGGACAACTGAAAATGGACAGCTTATCAAATAAGGCCTCTGGCAAATACGGCGAAAGGTCAACATACCCGCGAGAAGAGGCGACTATGTCCGTGCGGCGCCAAGATGGAGGAGATATCGTATAGCGGAAAACCGGGTACGAGGTTCATTTTCTCAAGTTTTCTGCGGCGGTGTGCGCTTTCTCTTCTCCAGCCAGGTGACCCCACACGAAGTACAGTCGGTTCTATAAAACTGTTCTGATGCAGTACAAATGGTGCTACCACTAAAGGACTGAATTTGGGAAGCTTCTCCAGGCTTCGAAAATATTTTTAATTATGGTGACGGCCACTTGAGACCTTTTAGCCTTAATAACACGAGATTGAGGTAAACCAAACAATACAGCATAGCACCAAACAAATTCAAATCATCAAGCACAAGAAAACATGTTCAGTTAACTAGGTTGTTATTAATAAATTTCACCTCAGTAGAGATTAAAGGAGCAAGAGGTTTTACCTTCTTGACTCCAGCAACTGTACATGTTGCAACAGTGTGGAAATTTCGCATCCTTCTGAGCAGAATGCGCTTTCAAAGTGCAGAAACGTTCATGCGCTGGAGTTTCAGAGCACCTGTTTAGAAATGCATTAAAACAGAGTCAAGAACCATACCATAGGTATATCACATGTGAAGTGTCTGTCTTTAAATTTGCCAATGCACAATTCCCAGAAAAGTCAGCAATGCTGCGGCTACTGGAGACGAAGGTGGAAAAAAAAGGGCGTACCGCGTAAAAGTTTCCAGCAACTTTCGATAAGACATTGAAATTGCAACCAATGTAGATTCGCGCCCAGAATCATACAGACATAATTCGCCATTACGACCATTCTGAAGCTGTACTTACACCAAACAGAATTTACTTCAGTGTACGCGCCTGAACACCAACGGTATTTTCACGGTCCGGCAATATTCAATAAGTGCGACGTAATTTTTATTAGACAGATAAAGCAAGAGGGGGGAGGGGGCAGGGATTTAAAAATAGAAGTTTTGGGTTGGCTACCCTGCGCTGGAGAATGGAAGGAGGGGATTAAAAAGGGAAGAGAGAAGGAACGGGAACCACAGTCACAATCTTTAAATAATGGCAGTCGTTCGTAAAAATAAAACAGTGTCTTGTAAGCCTTGATGGCACTCGACTGTTGTAGCCACGGACCAAGGATCTTGTCCTCTGTGAAAGGGCGAGTATTAAGACGGTCCAGAGCACAACGCAGCTTACGTGTTTCGTTCACAAAGACAGGGCATTCGCACAGGAGATGGCTCTCTCTTTGCAGACAAAGGTGACACAAGAAGGGCTGCCGGCCATCCCGACCCGGAAAGCATACTGACTTGTGAAGGCAACGCCAAGCCATGGACGGCACAGTAATGTAGCTTCGCGACGTGCTATGTTACATGGAAGATAAAGGCGCATTCCAGGGTCCAATGCCCTGAGGTGACGGTTGCAGAATTCTCCCGTGTTCCTCACTGAAAGTGTGAGCTCCAGCGCCAAAGAACGAAGCGCACACACTGCATCAGCCCTCGTTACAGGGATATTGACAGAAATCCCGTCATTGTGGGATGAAAGGGCAGCCTCGTCTGCATGGTGATTTCTCTTAATACCGCAGTGTCCTGGCAGCCACTGGAAAATTATATCATGTCCTTTCAATGTGGCGTCGTGGTACAGCCTGCGGATTTCTGCAAAGAGTTCTCGGTGTGACCCTCGGCGTAGTACAGCTAGCAGGCCTTGAAGGGCTGCTTTAGAGTCGGTGAAAACTTTTCAGTCATGTGGCGATGCTTGGCTGATGAACTGAAGTGTAGCCCGTAGGGTAGCTAATTTCCCACCAATTGAAGAGGTGAGATAGGTAGTCCTCACCTTCGATAAGATAGACCTGGCCGGTATCACCGCAGACCCAGAAGAACTTGTTGAAGTCACTGAGACATCTGTGTAGACATGTGTGCGGTGATTATGGTCAAAATGCTGATGATCCAATGTCGTTTGTTTCAGAGCAGGCAATGATAAACCAGATTGCTTAGTAATGCTCGGAATAGAGAGGTGTACCCGAGGCTAATTGCAGACACCATATGGGTGACCACGGTGAGAACACATATTCGGCACCTCGCACGCGTTCCGAGTCAACATCTTGAAGCTCTTTCAGTACTCAGACCACGTACTGCGTTTGAAAAAGTAATTCAAGCTCATTGTGCCTATCTTTCTTCGCAGTTTTCCCTACTTCAAGTTTTAATGGGTAACAATTAGTTGAGGCAGGTGCTCACGCTGGCACCTGAAGACGAATCTCACAGGTGCTGTTTCATACTTGAGGGAACATTCGTTGCATTTGCTTCCGGCCGACCAGGAAATGGACTTTTTTTTTAGTGATACCCTCACATGAATTTTTTTCTGAACGTAGGGATGTGATGCTTTTGTCGTTTAGTGTTGGTAAGAATGTCTCCTTGGCAAAAATCAAAGCTACTGCCAAGAAGGTTTGTAAAAAACTGAACCTTGGCATAGTTACAAATGCAGTATGCAATAGTAAATAACTCAGTTTAAAGTTGTTTTGTGGCGCTGAGAACCACAAACCAGAGTGTCTCTTCCACGTATTAGTTTCTGAGAGCGGCAAGTGACAAAAACCAGTAGCTGTTTTTCTTAAGAAACCTTTAAATTGACTGACGTTTTAGAAACTGACAAGAACAAAGGTCTGTTGGTCTGCGCGTTTGATGCAAATCACCTGTACGTGTATTGGCATAGTTGTGTTCCAAAATGAAGCTCGCCTCTCCGTTGCAGGTTTTTTTGAACTACTTAATGTGTATTTAACCTCTATATTTGCTACCTTGGACGGTGAGCTTTACGTGCAAAAACAAGCAATTTTCAACGGGTCATGCACTGCACGCACGGTTAGTGACCTGTTAATTAGAGAATTGGGATAGGGAGCTCCGACGACAATTGGAAGGTTGAAATGTTTTGCAGTGTTTTCGTTATGTTGACAATTTTTTTTGCAATGTTTAGCATCAATGCCACTGAGTTTGACGCAGGCTTGCCGCGGATCAAAGATTTTGTTTTTCATAGCTTTCATCTGCTCTCACTAACTAGTGAAGTGCCTCAAGAGGGTGTGATTCGGTGTTTCGACATAAAACTCAGATTGTTGCCAAATCACACTTTCTGGTCCTACGAGCAGCGAGGCAATAAGCCATTGCTTTCGTTTGCTTCATCGCTTTCAAAGCTAGTTAAACATGACGAGTCTCAGACAAGCTAAAGCGATTCGCTGAGTAAATCCTGTGTGTACTGAGTGCAAGAAAGTTCGCCAAACCGGCCGTATTGTGTAAGGGCGATATCCCAAGCAGCTTCACATCTCTTTCAGAAGGAATACGAAGTACGCTATGCGGAAACAAGGAAGAACTGGCAGAACCAATGAAGAAAAAACAAAACTTGTTCCCTACATTCATCACTTTTCACGCAGGCTAAAAAAACATGCAATGAAACCAACGTCCAGAGTTGCTTTTTCGTCTCCCAAAAGGTTTGCAAATTCGCGCAAAATATTAACACCTAATTCATTTCACAAGGGTGTAGCACAAAACATGAAAATCATTCCATTGCATGTTAACAAGGTATCGTCCATGTCACCTTATTATCCTGCTGCAAGCAATACGTGGGCCAGACGGGTAATGTATTAATGAACGCCTAAAAGAACACAATAACAATGCGTACCACCCTATGAAAGGACATCTCGGCATTCATTCCAGAGATAGCGAAAATAAACCACGTGGACAAAATTACGCTGACGTTCACGGGAGGTGGTCTTCGCGGAGGCCAGAGCGATCTCGCCGCTGACAATGGTTACCTGGCAGAGCACAAGGTATAGGCCAACATATCGGGGCAAAGGTTTTTTTCTGAAAGCCCGATGCAGCGAGATGGCGACCAAAGGAAGACGAGGGTGCCAGGGTATACCATGCGATGGCGGCGCTCGTAGTAGTCCTCCTGGGAGGCCAGCGAGGCGAGTAGTTGGGAAAGCGCCATTATGCAGCACAAACCAGTGCTGAGCAGGGTCAAATGGGGAGGAGTTTAGGCGGTCAATAATCGAGCGCAGCTCGGTATTCCGCCGCTGTTCATTGCCAACGTGAGCAATATCAGAGAGCGAGAACCAGTCGGTGTCGCTGTCATTGCCAGGATGGTGAGGTCCAACGGGATTTTGGGAGAGCAATCGGCATCTGCTTGTAGCTGACCGGACTTAATGACCATGGTGTAATCACAGCCTTTTAGGCGTACAGCCCAGCGACATCGCCGGCCTGTATTATCCTTCAGAGAGGAGAGCCAGCATAGGGCAGGGTGGTCTATGGCAACCGTAGCAAGGCGGCCTTCAGTCTTTATCTCCCAAATTCCCCTCCCTACGCAGAGTAGCATGCCAGTGATACTGAAACGCCGGTTAAATTCTCTGTTTCTTCATTAAAGAGTCTCTCTCTCTCTCTCTCGGCAGTACAAATACAGGCGAAATTTTCAATCGGCCCAAACAAGGGTAAACCACTCGCGTTCCGTGATGGAGTAATTGTGCTCCCATCTAGGGAGGCGGCGACCGACGCAGGCGATGACAAAGTCTGAGCCAGATTGCCGCTGAGAAAGAACAGTGCCGATTCCATGAACCCTGGCGTCAGTTCGAAATTCCGTGCGAGCGGTCATAAAGAAGTGTGCCAATATTGGCGACGTGGTGAGCTGCGAGATCAGCGCGGGAAAGGCGCTTCCTTGTAGGGGTTCCCAGGACAAATTCATGTCCGTTTTGAGCAGGCCACTGAGGGGGAGGGCGATGTCGGCAGAGCCTGGCACGAATAGACGGAAGTATGAGCAGAGCCCCAGGAAGCTCCGTGGGTTGTTGCAGAAACGCGGCGCCGGGAAGTCTCTCACGGTTCGGATCTTAGCCGTATCAGGATGGACGCCCGTGGCATCGACGACATAGCCCAAGGGCGATCTGACAACGCGTGAAAAGGCATTTGGGGAGTTGAGCTGCAGGCTGGCATGGCGAAAAAGGGAAATAATCTTGGAAGGCTAATAGAGGTTAGAGGAAAAGCTTGGGGAGAAGACCATGATGTCGTCGAGATAGCTGGGGCAAGTAGACTATTTGAATCCGCGGAAGAGGGCGTCCATCATACACTCGAAAGTGGCCGGCGCGTAGCATAAGGCAAACAGCAAAACTCTGAACTGGCAGAAGGTGTCAGGTGTCCAAAACACGGTCTTCTCACGGTTCTGGTTATCCACTGCGATCTGCCAATAGCTGAAGCGAAGATCTATGAAGTAGAATTTGGCACCGTAGATACAAGGACCTCGACGATTGGAGGGAGGAAGTACACATCCTTTTTGGTTAAATGGTGCAGGGAGCGATAGTCAACCCAAAAACGCTATGAGCCATGCTTTTTCTTCACAATAACAACTAGTGAGGCCCAGGGCCCCGGGGTTTCCGGTAATGTTCTTAGCAAGCATTTTCGTAACCTCGGCGTTAATGACCTGCCGTTCAGCGTGGAAGACTAGGTATGGTCGACGGCGGATAGGAGAGGCATCCCCGTTGTTGATGCGGCGCGTCACAGAGAGAGCTTGGCCAAGCGGGATATTATTGAGATCAAAAATGACCTAAAAAGATTATATGAGGTCTCGAAGCTATGAAGTTTCACCGCGACAGAGATCAGAGGGCATCATGGTCTTGAAGGCGTCCGGCGAAAGACAGGTAGGCTGGTGATGGACTACGTATTCATGAGATGGGGGGGGGAGGTGTCTAATGCAGCGGCATCACATAGAGCAAGGGGGGAAACCGTAGCAACGCAAATGCCGGGCGGAAGATCCTGAGGAGAAAAGTCGAAGTTAAGGAATGGCAGAGAGGCGATGGTATAGGTCAGGACAGCGTTTCGGGTCAGCAGGAGATCAGTACTAGGCGTAACGAGGTAGTCTCCATCGGGTACGGAAGGGAAGGGGGTCTGTGCAGCGAAGGAGACGGCTTGAGACGGCAAGCGAGCATAGTCTGCTTTTAACAAGCGGAGAGATGTATCGAAGTGCTTGGAACTTACGTGCTCCAGTTTGAGCACACTCTTAGAGCAGTCGATCAGGCCTGAATGATCGGAGAGGAATTCCACGCCGAGAATGAGGTCGTGGGCATATGCGCTCAAAACTGAACCGAGGTACAGTGCCCGGCAACAGCGATGCGAGCAGTACAGAGCCCGCGTGCAGCAGGTGTGCCCCCACGCCCGACCCGCACGGGACGTTGCAGGCAATGTCAAGAAATGTGTCCAACGCTAGAGCAGCGAAAGCAGATTAGTCTGTCGTTGGCCTGCGCCATTCCGATGGATTGCGGCAATGTGGCGTGCAGTAATAGGTGGGGCGGAATGCAGGCAAGGACGCTGGTGGACGGCTGGGCGGCCAATGGAACACACCGGAGGAGAAAGATCCAAGTTTACCAGTTCCTGCCTCACGACGGCCTCAATAAGCGACACCACGGACAGTGGGCTATCAGGGGCGTGTGGTGGGGATTTCACAGGTGCAAGGGCCTCCAGTTCACTTCATATGATCCGCGGTACCGAATCGATGACGGAAGGAGCGGCCGAGGACGCGCGTGATGAAGATCGCTGATTCTCACATGTAGATGTCGCTGTTGTGTTCGAAAGGCAGGAAAACGACCGCGGGATGCGGCTGCTTTCGCGGGCTCAACTAGATGGCACTCGGTTATGATTGTCCCAACGGAGAAGCAGTCTTTGAAAACAAGCAAATGGAAAGCATCGTCGGCAATGCCTTTGAGGACGTGGCCCACCTTGTCTCACTCATAGCGGCTTTGACCTTGTGGCAAAGAACCAAGATGTCCTGGATGTAGGCCACGTATGTTTCCGTTGAACACTGCTCTCAAGACGCGCGCTGTTTTTTGGCGGCGAGCTGCCGATAATGAGGCCTACCAATCAGTGACTTCTCTTCTTTTCGAGCTTCTCTTTGAAGGTGTCCCATGTTGCGAGGACATTCTTGTGGGTTTTATACCAGATTTGTGCGGCGCCACTGAGCAAAAATATGACAGTGGCGAGCACTAATGCAGGGTACTACCCGTTATAGGTGCTGACAAGTTTGTAGACGCTAGCTCGTTTTGGTCATGTATGTGCCATCAATGGAAGAAAATAAATGTCGCGAGGAGGAGCCATTACCACAAAAGAATTGTTAGGGGGCTTCAAGACTCGCCGGTTTGAGCCACGGTTGTAGGCCCGGCTTGACGAGCACTCCGGAACTCTGTGGTGTGCTCAGCATAAAATCTGCACCTCCGCCAAAGATATGAAATGGCCCAAGGAAGACTGACACAAGAACGAGCCCAGCAGAGCGCACATGCCCAGAGTGCAGGGCCCGCAGAGAGCACAAACCACAGGGTGCACAAACCCAGAACACGCGCACTACCGAGGCGCTTCGTTTACCTAATCTTCATCAACAATATCCGTTGCAATATTAAGCAGGAACTGTAGCAAGATAACGTGTGAAATTATTGCACCCGCTCACATGGCATGGTCCAACAAAGCATGCCATAGCAGCCTCTCCTTAGCACGGCCACCAAAAGAATTAGGATTTCTGGCCGCAGGGAAGCGATGATGGCGTTTGTGTTTTTTTTCGGGAGTTAATATGTATGAATGATGGCGAATTGTCACTATGTTTTTCTTGCTGTTTGGAGTATTGTATATATTTCCTCGTTCCAAGCAATAAAATTTTTGTTGCTTGTGAGCGCCTGTCCTTTGGGTTTTTCCTTCGTCCCTGTCAAAAGTCACGCTGTTCGTTTTTGAAATAACATACCAACCCGCCCATGCGTCTGTTATAACTTGATAGTAGGTGAACCGCGAGAATAAATTCATTGCAGAGGCATGCTCCGTATTACGACGGCTGTGGTGACATATAAGATCTGCAGCCTGCGTCAGAGATATGGTCAGACAATAGCAGACAATCACAGAAGTGTTCAAGTTGTGTTTAGGAGTTTTGTAGCAGATGTGGCGTTTACAAGATTTCAGGATTATCAGTGTGTTTCTAGCTTTATAGAACGCTGGGAGTTTATTTCATCGCAGGTCAACAACTCCATACGCGTGAAATTATGTGACCCACATGTTTTTACAAAAGATATGGCAAGTAATGTTTAATGTCCAGAAAGTTTCACTTAGGCTGTGAGGTGCGCCATAATTTAGGATGGCATCAGAAAGTTTAGACAGCCTGTCATTCTCGGAAGCACACTGACCGCAGCCGGGAATTTCGCAGCGAGTACTGGTCTTTTCTCAAAGTAAACAACAAACATTGATTTGCTATCAGCCATAAACAGGAAGGTTTGCTGCTCCCCCTTTGATGTGGAAAGTTTCAAAAAACCAGCTTTTCTAGCAGTTAGCGGGGCCGCATGTTCGAGGTTGAAAGTAGCTAGAGGCCAAACAAGGAAATGATGCCTCTCAAATATCTCGGTGGACACCCGAACCGCGCCCGTAAGGGATGGAAAATGAAATGAATATTGATTTTAAGGAAAGCAAATTACACCTGTCTCACATATCTCAGCGGACAGCCGAATCGCGCTGTAATGGAAAGAAAGTGAAATAAAATTGCTTTTAAGGAAAGAAACCTTCGCCTGTCTCACATATCTCGGTCGACACCCCGAACCATGCCGTAAGCGATGGAAAATTAAAGGCTTTTTATGACACCTGTCTCACACTGCCACGGTTCCATTCTCACCCCCCCCCAAAAAAAAAAAATCAATTTCTTTCTCAGTTTTTTTTTTCAGTCTTTTTCGGATGGAGCTTTTTACTTTCGACGAGGGTTAACCAGAGCCAATCTATCAGCAATTTTTTTAAACAGCTAAACGTCATGAAATACGAGTATATATTACACAGATTTAGACCTTAAGCGGCGCCAAATACACAAATACATGGTAAGTAACAAACTAACAAACACTGCTGCTTGGTTACTTTTGGTGAAGATAATGCATTTACCTGTATAGCGTAGGTTTTGCCTGTCCGCAAATATGGGACGAACCTCGCTGCGGACGTTGCACCTCGAGCCTCATGACAGAAGGCAGAGTGACAAGAAACGTGACCAGAGGTATGCCCGCGCGGACACGCACATTAATCTCGCCGTGCTAAAGTCGCGCTTCAGTTACCCGCAGCCCACTCCACGTGCCGCGTTCCTTGTCATCGGGCTGGACGCGCTTTCATAACACGCAACCATAAGCTTTGAAATGCCTTCCGAATGATTATCGCAAGCGCGAGGCCAGTTGGACCATATTTAGGGTAGCTCTTGCTAAATTTCGTGACTTGTGCCACCAGCGTGTAGTTTGTCAACGCTCCCTCCTTTGAAATGCCGCCGCAAGCGCAGTGGTTTTATTTTGCGATTCATTTAGGACCCAGCAGCCGAACTCTGACCAGTTCTTTGCAAATGTTGACTTTTACATCACCTTAATTGCCTTGAAATTTGAGCAGTGCGTCGCCAATCAGAAACTACAGTTATTTTTGTCTGTGGAACCAGACATGCGCGTAGGTACGTGGAAAGTAATGAAAGAGTTATATATCAGATCCTACTCACATGTGGAAAAGTGTATGCCGGTCGAGCGGAGCATTGCCTGAATGAAAACTTTGGTGAACATGAACGTTCGATGGGTACTGGAAGAGGTTCGATCTGCCTCTTCATTGCAAGGACTGTGAACTAAACTGCAGCTGATCGGTGGTGTGACGGCGTGCCTATATATTAAGTGTTTCTTCCAATAAAGCAATCAGTTTTCATGAGCGCGTCGTCCTCGCCGCCTACCTCGTGAATGTCTCAAAATTTGCGCTAACGTTTGTACATAGAGCTTCTGCTGCTGTTCCCTTCGGTAATTGTTTTGCTCAGCGTAGAGGGTAAGGTAGACCATCACAATAATGATGCACTTATTTCCAGGCGTTCACTTCGGGAAAGGACCAAGCAAGTCCATGTCGATCTGCTGAAAGGGCCTTGAGAGGGTTCAATGGGGTTGAAAAAACCTGCTGGTCGGATGGAAGGGGTCTTCCGTCGTTGACAACCTCGGCAGGTTTTCACATAAAGTACGGCATCGGCAGATAGTTGGGGCAAGTAATACTTGTCTTGAACGCGGCGTAGGGTGCGAAAAAAATCCGAGTAGGCTCGTCCTGTGAAGCCTGTACAACTTCTTCGCGGAAAGGAAAAAGTACGAGGTAGGCTCTTTTCCTAGCTGGGCAGTTCTTCACGATGACATCAGTCTGTACGCAGAAGAAAGATAGTCCTCACTTGAACGAGGCCGGGATAGAAAAACGTTCCCTTCCAAGTACTCGATGAGGCGTTTAAGTTCGACGTCCGACCGTTGCTGCCGTGCAAAAGAGTTGGAGCTGATGGGCCACAGGAAGCCGTCCTCATCGTCATCCGGCGGCGGTGCATCTACAGGGGCTCGTGACAGGCAATTGGCACCAGAGTGCTTGTGTCCAGAATTGTAAACGACTGTGACGTCAAACTCCTGGAGACGCAGACTCCATCGAGCGAGGCGGCCGGAAGGGTGCTTTAGACTGACCAGCCAGCACAGTTCGTGGTGATCCCTGACCACCCTGAACGGTCCGCCGCACATTTAGGGACAGAATTTCGACGTAGCCTGATGATGGCAAGGCAAGGCACTCATTATCAGTTTCCTATAGTTAGCCTCGGCCTTGGAAAGGGAACGGCTAGCGTATGCGATTACTTTCTCAAACCAGTCGCTTTTCTGATCATGGGCGGTGCCTAGGCCTACGGTGCTTGCGTCGGTACGAACTTCAGTATCGGCGTTTTCATCAAAATGCGCGAGGATTGGTGGGGACTGTAAACGACGCTGAAGTTCCTTGAAGGCTTCTGCTTGCGGCGCTTCGCATATAAATGGCCTGTCTGGCTTTGTCAGTTGGGTGAGAGGCTCAGCGAAAAGTTCTTGACAAATTGTCGGTAAATCGTGCATGGTGCGAGGAATCTGCGCACTGCTTTTTTATAAGCAGGCAATTGAAATAGTGCGATAGCATCTGTTTTCTGCGGGTCTGGGTGTACTCTCTCCTTGCTAACGATGTGGCCTAGAAACGGCAGCTCTTCATAGGAAAACTGTCAGTTCTCTGTTTTCAAAGTTAGACCGGAGGACTTCACTGCTTCTTGTACTGTTCCAAGCCTCTTTAGATGGCCTTCGAATTTCAAGGCGAAGAAAACGAGGTCATCTAAATACACCAGAAAAATTTGCCGCTTCAGGCCTGCCAGCACTGCATCCATAAATCGCTGAAACGTCGCTGGGGCGGAACAGAGACCAAATGGCATCTCCTTGAACTCAAAGAGCCTATCTGGATTGATGAATGCCGTCTTCTTGCGATATCTTTCATGGACCTCAATTTGCCAGTAGCCGCTCTTGAGGTCCATCGACGAAAAATACTTCGCGTTGCAGAGCCGGTCCAGTGTTTCGCCGATGCGGGGGAGGGAGTAGATGTCTTTTTTTGTTATGTTTTTCAAGCGGGCGTAATCAGCGCAGAATCGAAGTGCGCCGTCTTTCTTTCTCAATAGAACAACCGGTGCCACCCATGGGCTGTTTTAAGCCTAGATGACGTCGTCGCGAAGCGTTTCTTCCACTTAGTCCCGGATAGCTTGCCGTTCTATTGGCGCCACATGGTAGGGACTTTGGCGGAGAGGTCGGGCGCGCTGGTCGGTTATAATGCGATGCTCGGCAATCGGCATTTGCCGGACCTTCGGCGATGAAGAGAAACACTGGCTGTAGCTTCGAAGCAGATTGCGGATCTGGTCTTGTCTGTTACTGGGCAGGGCTGCGTTTGTGTCGAAGACTTGCGATCTCCCTTAGGGGAATCTTCTGGGACGCGATCGTTGAGAGCAAAGGCGTCGCGAACGTCGGATAGTTCGCCGAGGAAAGCAATTACCTTTCCTTTGTTAACGTGCCGGTATTCTTCGCTGAAGTTCACCAGGAGCACTTGAGATTGTCAACTGCGGAAATGTGCAATGCCTTTTGCGATGCCGATTCCTCGCTCTAGAAGCACGCCGTGTTTCCCTCGATGACAGCTTCCATGTTCTTGGCATCCGTCGCTCCTACGGAAACCATGACGCTTGATCAGGGCGGAACGCTTACTTGTTCATCCAGGATACTCAGGCATGGTGCTCTTTGGTACTCTTTGAAGGGATGGCTTCATCCTTCGAAAGCGCGATGAGTTTTAGCGCAGGTCAGTGATCGCCTGATGATCCTGAAGAAAATCGGTGCTGGGTGTCACGTCGCGGAAACATTGCCGTAGTACTAGGAAGGTAGCATGATAGGTAGCATGATGCCTTCATCCACTAATCCTGACGCATGAAGAAGCTGTGAACGAATTCATCAGATTTCTTGATCTGGGCATTTATTTTTCTGCTGACCATGTGTGTTGGGCTTATGAACCGCGAGGAAACAAACCTGTCCTTCCTTTTGGTTCAGCCCACTCAAAACTAATCAAACGGGCAATTGTAAAATCTTTCTTTTGCAGTGCTCTTACGAAATCATGCGAGCATCGACTGGATTATGCGTTTTCTAGCCAGGTGACCCGGTTGAGCGGCTCTGGCTACCCGTGTTCACTCTTGTTATCGGTTGCCGAGAACATGCTCAAAGAAAGCAAGGAAGTAGTGCCGGACACCGTTGGGACTGACACAAATTGGAAGAAAAATGTGGCGGTACTACCGTACATGCACACCGTCGCCCACCAGCTCAAAAAAACAGGGAAAAGAGCAGGTGTGCATGTGGTGTTTTCCGCACCAGAGAAGCTGTCGAAACTGTGCAAGAGGGTAAATTCCATCATTACGGGTAGCGATTCCTGCACTGTTAGGCACAGGCAACCTTTTGTAGAGTGCGCAAAATACGTAGTGTACTCTATACCTTTGCCCTGCGGCCGAGCCTACGTTGGCCAAACTGGCAGATGTCTAAACGAGAGGCTCATGGAACACAGCAATAGTGTCATCGGGGCATCCCGTCATCTTGGCATACACTGCCGTGATTGCCAACAGTGTAAGGAACGTGGTTCTTTTTTTGGGAAAAACAACAGTTCACAAGTATCTCAGCAAAACTGCCAGGGAGATAGCAGAGGCTGGTGAGATTGCAAAAAAAGGAGATTATTGTGTCAGCACACCTTCGGTGTTGTTAGGTGATAATTAACGTCGGGTCTTAGGAATTTCCAACTAGGGTATCATGGTTTTTGTTCTTGTTTGCGTCCTGACTTTTGGGTTTTAGCTTTATGTTGTCTTCCTTGTACCTGTGATGATGTGTTTCCTTTGCGGGTTGGCGCTGCTACCAGTCTCACATGACTTTCCTTTTCGTTGCTGCGCATGCCCGCTGTATGCTATATATAGTCGCTGCGCGCAGCAATAAACGTTGTTGAAGTCGGCGCTTTGTGGTGTCTCCCCTCAAGTCCGTGTTTCTCTTTGCGCTGTGAATGTAAGCATGATAGGTATGTTCCTTGAAATTCACTGGCGCTGTACCACACCGCGATGGCGTAATGAGATGGCCTCCGGTGGTGCGAATTTGTGGGCCATCCCAAATGGTCATCATTTTCCTCAGTTGCGTGGCGAATGCTCCATTCATCACCGAATAATCGGCGCCTGTATAGACGAGTGGCAACGTTGCGGCCGCCGATAGTTAATTCTAAGTCGGATGCCCTGGCTCTTGCATTGCACGTTGTCCTCGGCGTCGGGTAACGGCTTCGTAGCGTATGTCAGTCGCGGGTTGGGAGTACCGTCGAAGATATTTTGGGTGCAGCGTCGTCTTGAAGGCGGTTCGCGTAGTGGACGAGGCTGTCATTGTGTGTGCCGTCGGTGTAGCTGGTGCAGGGTCTTCATGCGGCGTCTTCGTACGGCAAGGTCAGCGGAGTAGCTTCGTCGTTTCGCTGGTTAGCAACCTCAGCTCCAAAGATTGCTTTTTACAGATTCCCCTGCCGGGGCTGGGGGGCCTTCCGCGAAGAACCGCTGCGTAGCTGCGGCCCGGCGACGCAAAACGTGGCGTGGAAGGTGATGGTGAGCGGGAGAGACGGCTAGATGACACTTGCTCCTCTCGACGCAGGTATTCCTCGATATCCCGTGGTGTTTGGCCGGGACGAGGTCGTGGGGCATAAAGTTAGAAGCCACGCAAGCCCATTCTTTTGTAGGGGCAGCGCCGAAGATTGTTGCCGGGTTCGCCGCAATAGAAGCAGGGCACGCGGCGCTGGTCGGAGGTCCTCCAGAGGTCGGCATTTCTTCGGTGAGCCTGCAACTGAGCTGAGTGGGTGGGTGATTAATATTTTTGAGGCGGTGTATTCGGCTTCTGGCGCTGAGTGAAAGGACACCTTTGCCTGCGCAAAATGGCGGCGTAATTCATGACCTGGGGATGTGTGGCCGTCGATGTCGCGGCGCCATGTGCCTGTTGCACTCCTCGCACCACATGCATGACGGTCGCTGCTTGAGGATGTGGCGAAGTTGGCAGCAGTTATCATAGCTCGTCGCGGACAATTTCGCGGATAACTTCCCGCAAGTTGTCTCTGTTGGTGGTCGTTGTGTTCGGACGGATGGCACAGACAGAGGAAGGGCGGTCGTACTGCCGTGCCCGGACGTGGAGGGTCTTCTCGATCGTGCGGGCTTCTTTCATGAATTCCTGGACGGTTTTTGGCGGCTGGCGGACAAGGCTGGCAAAGAGTTGTTCTTTTACGCCATGCATTGAAAACTGAACTTTCTTTTCCTCGGTCGTCTCGGGGTCTGCGTGGAGGAAGATGCGCTTTATTCCTTCGACGTAATCGCGGACGGCCTGGTTCGGGAGCTGGGTCGTGGACTCGAGGAGTCGTTCGACTCTATCTTTTCTCATGACACTGGAGAATACCTTCAAATGTTTCATCTTGGATTACCCTCATCTCATTAGCGACGACGCGTGCTTTTCCTACCACGCACGTGCTGAACCTTCCAGTGAGCAAAAAACGTGTCCAATTTCCGCCGCATCATCACAATTGTCGAATAATTCGACTAGGGATCCGTTAGAAGTTGACGGGACCCGCGGCTGCACCAGTATGATCAGGGTGAACATCTTTGGCGAGGTAGTGAGGCTCGTAGCAGCATCTTTTCGTTTTCGGGTGCTGACCGGCACAGTTCTGAACTCAGGCTGCGCCCAATAGAGTCGTTGGCTGGTTCGGTGAACTAGGGTTCGTCTTCCGGGGCGAAGCGCAGAGGGCTGGTGTCACGACTTGAAGCGGGTGTCATGTACACGGACGGCGACCCCGCACCTCCACCGGATGTCGCGAAATGGTGACTGCTATCTGGAGAGCAGAAAGACAGGAAAAACGGCGTATAAACAGAAATTTTATTTGGGCTGACTTTCACCCGCATAGAACTGAATCAATTGGCGGCGGCGCAGCAGCAAGCGTGCTCGGTGCTCGTCGAACAAAATGCCGCCGCTCTCGGCTGTGCTCAATTTAAAGCTGACATCGAAATTTCGAGATAAAACGAGCAAAGTTTCTACGACATCCTGGAACGACGAAGAATCGATTCAGCCTGGATGCGATCAATCGAGATAAATCTGGTCGCTTCTTGCTTTGCAAACAAAGCGATAAAGCGACGTGCCGGCAGCTTTGAAGATTTAAAAAGCAAACAACAAAAATTTGAGGCAACATTGCTGATGATATTGCCGTATTTGTCTTCTAAGTATAGATCTGGCTTTAACCTATGCATACTTTCCTCTTCGCCGCTTTTAGGCTACGACGGCTATTTAGAGCAGGCTCGCTTCTCTTCATATCAAACTTCCTTATGTGAGCAACCTTCCGCTTATTAACTTTCATAGGTCTGCTATTTCTATTCTGTCTGTAGACAGACGCCGTCATGTTTCGACATTTCTTAATCAGATCTTTCGTCTCCTGAGGTAGCTTGCCGGTACCATGTCGAGTCATCCTACCGCTAACTTCTGTGGTGCTCCCCGTAATCACAGTCGTGAGATTATCGTTCACTGTTTCAACATTAAGGTTGTTGTATCGCGGCCCGAAGGAAAAGAGTGCGAAAATAAGAGAAGACACCGGGCAGGGAGCCCAACCTCCGGTAATGGCGAACAAAACCAAAGAGAGCGTTTATTTGAGGTAAGCGGTTTATATGCCCTCCGCTAGGGCGGCACACAATGTTATTTGCACAGAAATGAGTTCAACAGGTTCCCAACACGCAACACGGAAAAATCTATACCTGAGAACACCACAATTGTCTTTCTCAGTCAAAGCGGAATATCTGTTCTGTGGGGAAATCCTGAATTCCTCTGCTTTCACTCTTACCGCTAACTCGTTCTTGGACTTCCTCTGCGCTATTTTCTTCCGTTTTGTCTTCAAATCTAGGCTAATTCGAGACCTCCCTATTCTGTGGTCGCTACAACGCATTTTTCCGAGGACCTCTATATCTTTTACGTTGCCAAAGTGAGGGTATAGTATCAGGTCCACTTACTTTTTAGTGTCGCCACTGGGACTCTTGCACCTCCATTTCCTGTTCTCTCGATGACGGAAGAAGGTATTCATGGTGCATAATTTTTTTCCTCTGTGAACTCTACTAATAACTCTCCCCTGCTATTCCTAGGACCTATCCCATAGCAGCCGACCGCCTGGTCGCCAGACTGCTTCTTGCCTACCTCCGCAATCAAGTCGCCAATCCGTATAGTGTACTGTGATTTTACTTTCTTCATTGCGGATTCCACGTCTTCATAAAATCTTTCAATAGCGTGGTCACCATGGCTGAATGTAGCCGCGTAGGCGTGCACCACCTTAAGCTTGTTCCCCCTATTGAATCTAATTGCGACAGCTGCCACCATCTCGTTAATATGATAAAACTCCTCTATTTTGCCAGCCAAAAGTTGATTAAACAGAATCCCCAAAACTAATTTTTGTCTATCCGCTAATCTGCGATAACACAGTATGCGCCCGCTCTTTAGTACTGTATACGCCTCATCTGTCCTCCTATACTCACTAAGCCTTATTACATCTCATTTAATACCCGCTATTTCCTCAAGTAACACTGCGAGGCTACCCTCACTGGATAAGGTTGTAGCCTTAAACGTTGCCAGGTTCAGATTACAATCACCAGAACCAACATGCATACTCTTTCGAGAACCTTGCAGCAACGTAACATCTCCAGTACACGTAGCGTAAATAGCAAAAATTTGTTAGGCCAAGGCATCGAGGGTAACCTGTTTTTCGAAATTCTAAATACTGTTTGGATATTATTTAAGGTGGGCTACACGCCTGTCAATTGAGGAGCTGAACAGTAATACTTAAAAAGTTAACTATTCATTATTTGTTAGCCAGCCTGCGAGCTAAAATGTCTTATCTGTATTATGATGTGCTACACCGCTCACAACGGTATGCAGAAGAAAGCTCTATTCTAACTCAAAAAGCCTATTTTAAAAAATTGTGTAAAGCCTTAGGTGAGAGAGACTGTATAGCGACAACGCACTAAGAGGGTCAATGGTGAAAGCTATTTCTAGAAAGGACTGGGTGCTGAATGCCAATCACGGTATTCATGTTCATCTCCAGCAAACATTCCCTTTTTGAGCGATTGCACTGAAGCATGCAAGACAAGGAAGCTAAAAAAGAAATGGGCCTTTAAGCGTTTTCCCGAGTATCCGGAATATATGCAGCCGCCCGCGAAGAGACGGAGAAGCAATGCTGCTGTACGAAAATGGAAAGCATTCATTCCGTGGATGCGTCCATGCCCATGCCCATCCATGCCCATGGCCCGTCGTGCTTCTTAGCCGCCAGGTGCAAACAACATTCCTCACTACATCGTCGGCGGGAAGGAATCCGCTACCAGCTACATCGTCTCCAGCACTTCAAATCTCTGCAAACATGCATGATGTAAGCAGTACGAAGAATACCTGACCAAGGCGGGGGCCTGGACAGCGAGAACTAGGCTACGAGCTGTGCTGTGCTTCTGTGCTTTGCACAAAATTACGAATTAATAATTATCCTCGATAATGAAGCTGAAAACGAAGAAAATAATCTCGGCACTGCAGAAACACTATATCTAACGGCCGGGGAGCAGTTAAAAATTTGTTTCGTGACCTGGTTTTTATCGAAGTACCTGTGCACATGTGTTGATTAAAAAAAACTTACTTGACAAACGTTACCGATTTCACGGTCGCGCACACACATTATCCAGGCTTTACTAAAAAAATCCTAACACGCGCAGTGGCGCAATAGCTCTCCGTGTCATACCCTCTGTGCTGCTGCATTTTTAGCGCCTTCTGTTCCACTCAGTGTGGCGTGCTCCACATATCGGCAGCGTTGCGCACCCGTGCGAACGGCACCATAAAACAGCTCTCGTCGCCTTTCAGCAGGCGTAAAATAATAGATAAGGTTCTTCCCAAGGAAGTTACATTGAAGTATTAGGGTCGACAGACGGGAGTGGCTATTCATGTGTATTGCCTGCGACACTTTGTAGAGACTGGTGATCTGTATATTCGAGGAAGCTTAGAAACTGATCAAGAAAACGAGTACGGCACCACAGGAGCGGTTTCTTTACCTCCTGTCCTACTCCTTTTGCGCAGTTTCTAACCTTCCTCGAATGTGCAACAACTAGCCCTAAAGCATGGTCATCTTTTTTGTAGAGAAGGTTCCACTATAGAGGGGAACGTCTAACTTTTTCATTGTCTATTTGAGCGCTAAGCCCTTTCCTTCTACAGGCGTGTAGCGCATTTGCTGCGTTGCGCTCTCTATATTCGCACAAAGCCCCGGATGGAAGACAACGTAGTGCCCTTACATGACGCCCTCATTCGGTGCCAGCTCCTTCTATGGAGAATATATATTTTCGGAGGTAGCGTGTCGTTGACAATATCAAACGAGTATACCCGGAAAGCTTTTACCGGCTGATGCTCTTGGCAGCTTTTTTAACATATATATTTTTTTTCTCGGGATGATTTGGGGCTTTGTTTCCGATAGCAGTGAAGGGTCCTTTCTAATGCGAGATGACCGGTTCTAACGTGTTAGGAAAGCAAGCAGCGTCGGATCTGTAGCAGCCAGTTCCCGACGGCAGTTACGCTTTTCATGGTAATTATTATGACACATTTTACCTCTTGCTACGTTTTGGTGCGCGAGCTGCATAGTTTACTCCAAATACTATCTCATATAAAGTAGCCAGCCTTACATGGTCGTGACTGTGTCAGAGAGAGAGCCTGTAGATCGATGTTCCCTGAGTACCTTCAGAGGCCCTCGCACCTGCCAGTTATATAACAAATAAATTGGTGCTAACACAAAGGCTAGTTTTTGGAGCATTCATTTTCCAAACAGGATTGTTGGAAGGCAATGGTCCACTTCCTTCGCTACTCTTGATGGAGCTTATGTAGCACGTGCTTTATAGCAGTTTTGGTGAGTAGTTTCACTGAAACATTCCTGCTCCCATGGCCCATGGCTTTGTTCAGAGGGGACCTCAGCAGCGCGAAGTCAATCATATCATGTACCTCTCAAATTCAAAGATAAATCAGGCTGCCTAACCATGGACCCTGCTGCTGGAAAGCACTGCAGGGACTGATACAGCCCCGTGAGCCCAGCAAATGTACTAAACTTCTCTTCCTAATATTAGGTGTCATGGAATAATTGCAATGCTGCTTATGGTATATGTGTACTGGATGGTGCTACTATTTTCTATCGCACATTAATATCGGTTCACACTGATATTTACCGCATTACTTTAAAACGGCCGTTTAAAGCAAACCGGCTCACTGGTCAGAATGGTTCCTAGCTCCCGTATGGACACTATTCTTTCTGTGTGGAGCTAGTTTTTGTACTGTTTTTCTCATGATTGCTCAGAAATATTTTGTCTTTCCCAGTTAATACTGCTTCTAGTGTTCAACTTCAACTGAGTTTTGCTATACGTTTCTTTCACCTTGTATGCTTTTTATTGTCATAAAAAAGACAACAAAGAATTTTTGAAGCTTATCAGATATCTTCTGTTTCATGGTGTGCGTAAACATACAGCGCGTGCTTGGCTCCCTCTAATCGCATGCCTTACTGCACACTGAAATGCGTAGTTTATTGCATTGCAATTGATATTGTCCCCAAGGAACTGTCTAGGAATTCCTAGTCTTGCCTAGAAATTGACGTCTTCGTATGAGCGGTTGTTTCATTGAACCATTCTTTCGCTTTCCTTTCTTCACAATAATAACTAGAAAGTTTTTCCTTAAGCAAAGGGCCGTATGACGCGTCTTGTAGCTCCTATTTCTTCCCGTCGTATGCTTGTCGCATGTCCAGCATTCTTGAATCAAAGTTGGAAAATTGGGATATTGTAAGGTACTGTTCAGTAAATAATGGAGGTAATGGTCCATTCTTCCGACGCATGGCAAAACGTTTCTTTTAAAGTGTCCCCACCGCTCACATCGAGTAGTTAAAGGTGCAGTGATGAGGAATCGCAACTTGTCTTTTTACCGCAGCAAATCTATCTAGACGTTCCAGCCATTCTTAAAAACTTCGAATTACTGCCCTGTGCGGCTGATTGCCCTAATTAAATCGGATGAAACGTTCCGGCTCCCGCCTTCTTTTAAACCCTACGCGGTAGGTAGGCGGAGTCAAACAACGCGTGGAGTGCTTTCAGCCAGTCCAGTGGCGGCTTTGCTTTCGCTTTTTTTTACATTTTCATGAATAAACAGTTTCAGTCATAGACAATATAGCTGCAAATTAGGCCCTCCGAAATAAAAATACATGTGGACTCTTTGATTTACATATCACTCCGCCAATGGCAGAGCGGCAAGCCGCCAAGGGACTGGTTGACGCGTTGGTTGACTCCACCCACCTACCGCGTTAAATTAAAAAAAGAAAAGCTGGAGCCGGGAAATTTAATCCGATTTAATGAGGGCAATCGGCCGCACAGGACGATAATTCGAAGCTTCTAAGATTGCCCGGAACGTGTAGATTGCTTTCCCGTGGTAAAAATCGAGTTCAGATTCCTCTTTAGAGCACCTTTAAGACTGCCATAGAAACCAATGTGGAAGCTTTTTGTCAATAGCACTAAAGTTCATAGCAAAAAAATTCAAGCATTCTGACGGGAGATCTGAGAACCTATCGCTTCTTACGAAGGAATCTTGCAATATGTAAACTAACTGCGCTGATAATTTTTTTTCCCATTGAAACCTGCTTTTGTCCAGAATTCCCCAGTATGAGCTGTAATATTGCACATGTGGTCTGCAAATACAAGTTTTTTGCACATGACAAAACTAACTGCCTGATAATTTTCGATGAAAAGAAGTAAATCGAGAACAAAGGCTTCGCCGGCATTGCAGGATACTCACGACTCAACGATTACAGTTTTGCTGGACGCATTGCATGTAATTCTCTTGCACTCCTCCCTTCGATTCCTTACACCTTTAAAGAAAACATTTCCATACCGGCAAGTATCTGCAAGAAAGTGTCAGAGGGGATTATAAAAACCGTAGTTCTAAGCACAAAAATTATGAAATAATTAAAGAGCTGATTCAGCGAGCGTTTATTTTTTTTTACTTCAGAACACTGCTTAGTTTGCTCAAAAAATATTTCGCTTGTTCACTGTATCCAGGAAACGTAAAGCTGAGCCAGCAGAGGAACTTAACACTGTGCCGCAGCAGAGTACCGACAATCTTACTTGTCGAGCGCATATTTGAGCATCGTTCAATATTTATTGCTGAACAACGCACATATTCCGCTACTGAAAGCTCTTTAGCGTGACAAAGTCTTCCAAAAACTTCCATATTACAACTATGTTACTAAGGTTTCTGGCTACATCCTTGTTGGACCGCAGTTGATGTAAGCTGTAGAGATCGCAAGACACCTTCTTAAATGCCTTGGCATTGCCAGGGTAATTGACATGAGATAGACTCCTTTGGGCGACGAAAAGACAAAAGCCATCTGAAATGCCTCAGCAGACATGATAGATATCCATTTCAAATGAACGGCCTGATATTCGGCACACGTGAACGGCGCATTGTTGCACTTGTTTTCTCCCCTCGCCGAGGACACAAAAAGTTGTGCCGCGAAGTCAATGCCTATGGCCTCGAAAGGGTTCGTTAAACCAAGGCGGTGACTCGGGACAGGCGCAGCGCGTGCGCTCCCTGGTCTGTTCGTGAAACGTTGGCATAACAACCAGCTCTGGGTCACTCGCCTCACTAACGTTCACGCTCGGC
>JARKHS020011642.1:0-40772 GCA_030143305.2 Amblyomma americanum | reverse complement strand
TACTTTAAGGTCGACCACACGCCTCTCAATAAATAAGTAGGCTAAGAGTGATAGTTAAAAAGTTAGCCATTTTATACTAGCTAACAAGCCTACCAGTTAGCACATCTTAGGTGATTTCTTAGTGCGCTAAAACCGCTGACAATCCTATGCCGAGAAATGCGCCCATCTAACTCAAAAATGAGCCGCCGCGGTGGCTCAGCGGTTATGGCGCTCGGCTGCCGGCCCGAAAGACGCGGGTTCGATCCCGGCCGCGGCGGTCGAATTTCGATGGACGCGAAATTCTAGAGGCCTGTGTGCTGTGCGATGTCAGTGCACGTTAAAGAACCCCAGGTGGTCGAAATTTCCGGAGCCCTTCACTACGGCGTCTCTCATAGCCTGAGTCGCTTTGGGACGTTAAACCCCTCTAAACCTAAACCACAGTAACTCAAAAATGTACTTATAACACTTCGAGAGCTTCTTACGTGAAGCACCCGGCATGGAGGAAATTTGCGATATGCCGTCATGACAGGCAGATTTTTTGTTTCTGCGGCGTTTTCTTTTTCTTTTTAAACGAACTAGGCTGTTATGACATTTCTCACATGGCTGTGACTGCAGCACGGACGATGACGTGACGACTGAAGACAGAACACTACAGATTTCCAATTAATTCTTAGCTGGGCTTTTTGGGCCCACAAGAGAAAATACCCCAGTCACGGTGGTTGCAACCCGAGCACTCACAATTCACCAGGATCTCAATTATAAATAGATATGAGTGGCTGTGACACGCCTAAGGCGTCACCAAGAATCCCAAGCGTCGTAGAAACTGCTGTATGTGCTTCCGATCGTTGTACAGCTAACTCGCCTCGCCTCACGTTCGATATATAAAGCAATAAAACGCGTGCCGGAGGCAATAAACAATACTGAAAAAGAAAGCTATGCTCCAAGATAATGTTAGTCCTATGTATGTACAGGCGCGGCCAGAATAATAAGGATCACAGGAACGGTCGCAGATCTGCGCGCTACCTAGCATGAGCATCAGGAACTATGCGTGTCGGCATGCGCAAAGAGGCGACGGGGCACGGACCTACTTTTTTGCCGCAGGCCTATCGGCATCAATGCTTTACATATAGTCTGCATACGTGCAGCAAAGGAAAGGCTGCGCGCTTCGTAGCACAACACAGCTTGGCGCTCGACGCGCGACATCGGCGATAAACTCAGCCCGCTTGGAGGAAGGCATAACCTGGCGGAATTGCTCGCAACAGCTCAGCATCTTTCGAGCAAAGATAACGCCAGGGTTGAAGTAAAGAGTGGGGCTCTGTGGCGGGCACTCTCGCTGCGCGCGGACGGCCAAGTGTTTCTATCTGTCGTTAGTAGGTGGCGCTTAGATGAGTTTCTCCTAAAGTCACTGGAACGGGAAAAGTACCGCATTCGTTTTCTCTCGCCGCCGCGCCGGCGGGCCAGCGCGCTGCCGATTCGTTCTCCGCGGTGACGTGGTCATTCCCGCCATAAATGGTCCGCTCGCTTCTTCCTCGCGGCCGCCGGCACACAGATCGTCCGGAGAATTACGTAGCACTTGCTCTTATGGGCCGAGATGAGCGTGCACAGCATTTCCAGTCGCGTAGTGACGCTTGTGCCGTTCATGCCTGCATAGAGATTGCGCGCGGCCGTCGCTTCAGCGGCGCTGGACCAAATATGGCGGCTCCGGTGATGGTTGCGGTACTTTTCCCGTTCCAGTGACTTTAGTTTCTCCTTGATGCGTCGCCTGTCGCGTGCTCCGTATTATTCTGGCCGCGCCTGTATCATACATCATACTGATATAACCGTAAGGATGCCCACCGGAGCGCTGGGCAACAAATGTATCATAGAATCGGAGGAAAGGAATTGCTATTGGGAGTCACGTTCTGGCTTTGAGGTGGACGATAATGCTATCGCTAAAGACAGAAATAGCAGGCTGGATTTTTTCATCCCTTTATTGCCCTATGCGTTATTGCAGGACACCAGCAAAACGAATATGCTAAGAGGCATTCGTAGCCACGCGTCCCGTTTTTCGCAATCCTTTCTGCAGACACACCTCAATTAAAAGCTTTAGACGACAGATGTAAGCCGAAGGTAGCACGAAAGCAGCTTATTAAATGAGATTCTATAGTTATTCTCAATCAGTTGTCATGACGAAAGTGGGAATCGTTCTTGCAAAAGATACGCTTTTTTAGCATTCCAAATAGCACAACTACGTCGGCCTTGGATTTCATTGTGTACTTAATCCCGTCCATTAGCGCTGATGTCTCATGCAGCTTCGCTTTATTTTTTTTCAGCCGGAGGTAGATGCTGCAAGAGTGCTTTCTACATTTCCCTACACCGCTGACGATGCTATGCCGAAAAAAGGGCTCTTCTAACTCAAAAACCTTATTTTTAAAAGTGTAATGTGAAGCACCCTGCATATCGGCTTATGATGATTATGATTATGATGATGATGGTCCTGGATAGAGGGACTACTTCTATGCTTGCTTCTCCATAGAGGTGGCACCTCTCTATGTTACCTTTTTTTTACTTTCGCGCTTTCTAAACGGGTCGTCATAACTGCTGCTGTAAATCGCGTCCATCGGACTAGTCAAGCTGTATTGAGACATATTTTAGACCAGGTAGAAATTTCAGAACTCTTTATATCCCCGGAAGAAATAAATTTCATTGAACGAAATTTAAACCGAAGTGAGAAGGAGCGGCCTTTCTTCTTCACTGAACTTAGCCCCTCCCATCACGGTTATTGTTAATGTATGATTATGAAGATGACGATGTGAATGATTAAAGATGACTAGTTTCAAGCACCGCTTCATCCAACGGGGTACGAATGAAAAGGTCTTGTCGCATTCATCGCGAATTTCGAAAAAAAGAATGTCCTCTGAATAGGCGGAATAACTACAGAATAAAAATTTTAAAAATTTGTCTGTCTCGGCTCGTCTAGTTCTGTTGCAGATATACGAGGGCAAATCCTTAAAATATTTGTGTCTTTCTGTGTTTAAGCAATGAGAACATCGTCTATTCTGTCGGATACTGTTTTTCTGCGTCCCAAGTATCAGCTTCGAGCACTGTTTCTCAGCATATTCAATGCAGTGCTCTACCAGGTCGTCTTTTAAACTGAAAATAACACGTTCGACTACAAGACTTCATTCTCCACAGCAGAATCCCAGCATTGTCGGCGCTGGTACAAATAGCAGCACATATCTTGGTACACGGAGCCCCCGTAAGGAACGACGGCAAGCTTATAGGAGCTCAACTACGCATCTGCTTCCGAAGTGGAGTGCGCTCCGGTGGGAGCCGAAATCCGGACAAAGTCTTTGTCGTCGTCCCGGCGTACTCGGATGTGGGTTTAATTTCCTGTGCCGCTCCTCAGGCCGAAACTACATTTCGGAGGATTCCGACATTCAGGGCACTTCTCGTGTCGCGCGATTTGTTTGCTGTCTTATTTTATTGTTTTTATTTTATCGCGGTCGTTTGAGAAAAGCAGCAGCGACGTGCAGACGGCTAGGGCCGTGCCACGTGCCGAAAGAACTGAATGCCAGCTCAGCGTGTTCTTTTGTGGGGGACGTATTCACCGGCTGTTATTACATCCTAGCATATTGATGCAACCTGCTGGTATATATAAAGTTCAATGGAAAAATGAAAATGTGAATCAAACCCGGAGCTTATAACGTCGATCTCTTTTGTCACGCGTGACTCTCCTGCTAAACGCAGCACCCAGTGAAATCTTTCGTAGGATCACTTCATTTTTATTTTTTATTAAGAGCGCCATCACCGCAGATGATAAAAATTTTAAAGAAAAGTTTGGTTTCCAATATGTAGAATAAAGAAAATTGGGCAGAAGGACCGTTTAAATGAACGCTGGTTTAAAAGGCGATGCCGGAGGGAACGCGTTTAGTAGGGGCGGCAGAGAAGTGAATTAAACGTCGCTCGACGACAAGTGTTTCGTCAAGTGTGCACGCATTTTCTATTTTAAGAGCGTTCGCTCTTACTCATCACGTTTCGAGATTTCGTGGGGTCTGCTGCCACCCTGAGATCAAAGCGTCATCTGTGGCTGCAACTAGAAAACAGCGCATCTCGCATTGAGACTTGTAGCGCCATCTACAATAGCATTTTAGAAACAAATGCCACGTGCCAATGATGACATCACTGTCCAATATGGTGGATAGACGTAGAACTAGGTGAATATGACGTGAGGGGACAAAATAGCGACATAGTTTCTGTTTCTCTATTACAAGGTGGAGGCCATTAAACTTGGTTGTGCCCTCGCATGCCTTTCCCTTCCTCACTAAAAATATCATAAAAGGGGTAGGAACACTGTCCCGTTGCGGGACCGCCACACATGTATTTTTTTTTTCAAGCGATGTTTATTGCCTCAGGGCATAAAGGTTATGAAATGAGAGATGAGTAAGATGCTTAAATAAATAAAAAAAGTTGGCTGATCTAATAAAATCAAGTAGAGAACGATGATATGGACCCTGTGTCCTGGAAATATACGAATCCGGATTGTACGGTGAGAGACCCACCGCCGCCAGGTGCCGAATTCTCGTCGGCTTCAGCGCCGGCTTCAGGCACACATGTTGTATACATTCGTTCCGCTATATATACTCCTGCAACAACGGGCACTCATCCGGGGACAGTTGTATACCGAATTTAGTAGGCAAATAAAACCCTATTGGTTGTGGTATAGAAATAAAACAACAATTACATAATAGGTAAACATTGTATACATGCGATTACTAATTGAAGCATTACCCTATCGAACCGCAAGCCGAACTCTAGGCCCACCTTGACCCCCCAAACAAAGCAAATTACGTTTCGGACGTATCTTGAAAGGGTGCAACTCGACAATGGGTAGACGTGCATCGTAATTTCTCTGACAGATGGCGCTAGGCGGCGATCGTTCCGCTAGGCGGCGTGCATACTCGCGTAGCCGAGCATGGTGGCAATCCACCCCGTTTCAAAGGGTATTTATTGCATTCCGTTTCTCGAGACGAGCGGCGCGTTCTTCGCTTTCTTCATCTAGTAAACCAAACAGCTACCGCTCGTTACTTCAACGTCTTCCAGACGGTGGCGGCCTTTTTTCACATTACGTGACCGCTGAGAACATGGCGAGTCTTGTGCGTGTGCCGACTATGCATGATTCTTAGCCTATTGCTGAAGAGCGGACAGTTAAAGAAGCACAGATGTGTATTGAGAATCCGGGCTAATACAATGTAAGCACAAAGGAGTAAAGAGGGAGTAATCTGTCTGTCCTCTGGTGAATTGCCTTTTATAGAATAGAAAGCATTAGAGGTAAGCATACTTCTTTTTTACTTCGATATAGGCGCACCCATGTTCAGAGTGTACGCCGCAACGTTCGTGTCGCGAATCTTTTTCACAGCTGTGGTTCTGGGGTTGGGCAGCCCTTTCTTCTACGCTGGAGGTGACGACAATGACTGGCACCGTTACTACCACGACCTCACAGTCTGCGAATCGAAGTGGTAGAGGGATGAATTAATGAAACAAATAAAAAGCTGGCCGTTTCAAGCTAAGTCTATTGTCATTAAACTTATTTTTCTTATATTTCTCACAAAAACTACGGAACTGATATTGCATCTTTAACCATCGAACAAACTTTTCCTAATAGACGAAGCACTGAAATATGTTTGAAACGCTGCAAAGTGTAAGTTAAGCCTCCCCAAGTACTCGACAAATGTAAGCATGCTAAATATGGCGCGTTGATCAAACTTTCGACAATAATTTGTTCATTTTTAAAATCATATTGTTTGGATGGATTTCTCCTAATCACTATGGTAAGCAAAATGGAAGTCAAAAAGCGGGAGCGGTTATGTGTTTTGAAGGCCACACCTTCCAGAGAACAGGGCAAATCCGTGGATGCTGGCTCATTCGGGGGGAACATGTACCTTTCGGAAACACGAAACAACGCTCTTCACTGCGCGAGAGCGAAACATAAACATGAACAAACAATTACAGGTATGACATTGACAATATAAGATAATAAAACAATGAAACACCACAAACGCTTGCCCAAAGATGGTCCCAAATACGCGCCCGCCCGGTGCCGCGACGGTGGTGCCACCCACTTGTTCCAATGGCTCTTTATTGTAGTTGCCTCCTGCTAGCGTATTGAGCTTTCTAGTAGAGCCCCTGGCCCATAGAGAGCACTAGCCCAGCTGAACATGATACTAAACATCAAGCTAAACATCAAAAAGTTCCTCTTTACTTCAAAACGCCTGCTTTTAAAAATTAGTGAGCACCTTCCCTGAAACACCTGGTAGGTACCATCATGAGCAAAAGTAAGAGACCGCCCCCTCCTCCCGCTCCAAGTTCTGACCCGCGCCACTCTGCGTGGGGGCGCCACCTGACAAAGAACTGATGTCGAGAACTAAGAAATGGGCCGGCTCGACACTAGGGGCCGTATTCTATAAGCTGTCCATTTCCCGTTTCCATTTCGGGTTCATTCGGTCGTCCATCCAGGGTGGGGGTGTATCTTAAAGAAAAGCTCTTATACGATGCTCCATATAGCGGATTTACAGAGTAGACCGCCATCATCCAGTCAAGTGGCCAGCGTCAAACACGTGCTCGAGCAGTGCCGGGCACGTGACCGTTCGTCCATGTGACTGTTGTAGCCCCCAGATTTCCACAAAGCCTGTATCTGGCTCTATCTGGCTATAGGCAATATCAAAAGAGAGGCAGCCGTACAGCGACAGCATTCACTGAGCTTATTGCTTCACACAACAAAGCGCGCCCAGTCAGAGCAAAAGATTGGTTTGGTTTATGGTTTATTGGGTTTAACGTCCCAAAGCGACTAAGGCTTTGAGGGACGCCGTAGTGGAGGGTTTAGGAAATTTCGACCACCTGGGGTTCTGTAACACGCACTTACATCGCACAGTACAAGGGCCTCTAGAATTTCGCCTCCATCGAAATTAGACCGCCGTTCCCGGGATCGAAGCCGCGTCTTTCGGGTCAGCAGCCGAGCGCCATAACCACTGAGCCAACGCGGCGGTGGCAGAGCAAAAGGTAGTAGTTTGTTGTTCAGCAAGCAGGGAAAGTATACGCCTACAAAAACGTCTAAAAAATTAACGTTAAACTTTTTGGAAGTGTTGATGATGTTTTCATATTAATGGCTTAGGGAAGCTTGACCAAAGAGAGGAACAACTAATGTGGTGCGTTTGCAAAATGTGTGGTCCTAGATCAATTTTTCCAAGCCTTTCGTTCCAAAGAAGCCGAGTACCAGGCCAGGAGAAAAATTTTTCCCACTGGAAAACCAGCCTGCACCTAGCAGCGCTGGATACCTCCTGTCTCCCACACTCGAGGAAGATGCTCAAATCACTAGACCACCACCGCAGTTCTTTAGGATAGTGATTCTCCCTTTTTTTTTTGTGCCAGCATTTTAAAATTTCAAACAGAAACAAACAGCTCCAAATGCGCAAAGCGGTTGCCAGGGGTTGTTCGAGTCAATGGGAAAATGAAAAAAAAAACGTGCCAGTAGAAGAAAACGCGCTTAAACGAACTGCCAGAGGGCACGTGGAGAATTGTAGGCCTTTCAGGGGTTCTGCTCTGAATACTCTCAAAATTGCAACGCAGCATTACGCAACGCATTCATCCAGCTTTGCGCAAAGTGAAAGAGCGCTGCCGTTGCGCCATTGCAGAGACCACAGCCCCTCGAGAGAAAGGCACAGGTGGGCGGCCTGTTCAAACAAAACTCAGCCTGAAGCAGCCTGGATGAAAGCTTGTTTCTCCACGCGTGGTACAGCCTCTTTGAACTTCTTGAGAAGCGTAGTCTTGCGCCACTGACCGCTTTCGACAACAACAAAGCGGCTTGTGCTTTGCAGCTGTGCTGCCTTAGGCCACGCTGCTGTGTCTATTGCTTGCGCTGCGGCAAACGTTTTAAGTTTTTCCAGGAGCACGGAATTTTTTATACTTGAAGAGAACAGAATGCTGAGGAAGTTGATTAAAATTCAAAATTTGCTGCGTGCAGACAGACGACGTGCATTTGCATGCGTGTAGTGTGTGTGTGGGTGTGTGTTGGTGTGTGTGCGTGTAGGTGTGGACGAGTGCGCGTGCGTGCACGCGTCTGTCAAAGAGCGGCTTTCCGCGCGCGCGTACTACAGCCAGTGATTCGGCGCCCTGGTGACTCGGCAATCGCAACGTTTTCCGATTTTTCTCAAGAAACGCACAGCGACGAGTATCCGTGGAAAGCTGTCGTGAAAAGAGCGCCCGGTCTTCGTAGGAATGGAACAATAGTCAGTGGGCAGCTTGTGTACCTGCACAAAGTTGAGTGGAGAGGCAGCTGCTTTAATTACGAAACGCTCTTTCGCTGGAAACTTACTCCCGTAGCTAAACGAAACTGGCGCCCGCATTCGTACGGCGCCTCTCGACCTTCAAACAATGGAAGCTCGTTAAGCAGGTTCGAAAGGCAAACACGCGGACTGTATTAGTCTCTGGGAGACCATAGTTGAGTCCTGGTCCTAAGTCCGGGTCCGGATCCGGGGCCTGAGTCCGGGTCAGCTAGTCTCTGGGATCCACGTCTGTTAATTAGCGAACTCCTAACCTTTCTCAGTGTTCAACAGTGGGGGATAGCGTTCAACTAAACAGGGTCCGTGTTTCCCGTATGTAGAAACTTTTGGGGCGAGAGCTGCACCATGCAGGCATGTTTTTGGGCGTGAAAGGTGCTGGTGCAGAACGACGCAGAAAGCGAAATGACATCAGTGAACTGCGGCAATAAAACATCACGAGGCAAGACGCGGGTTCGATCCCGGCCGCGGCGGTCGAATTTCGATGGAGGCGAAATTCTGGAGGCCCGTGTGCTGTGCGATGTCAGTGCACGTAAAAGAACCCCAGGTGGTCGAAATTTCCGGAGCCCTTCACTACGGCGTCCCTCATAGCCTGAATCGCTTTGAGACGTTAAAACCCCATGAACCATGAACCAAAACATCACGAGTCGACTGCGGAGGCCACAGCAGATTTCGTCCATAAATATCCATGAGGCTTTTAGCCCATCAGGATTTGGCGTCAGTGGCTCAGGCCTAGAGGCGCATCATCTTCTAGAAAAAGAGCAGGAACTCTAAGTATCTTCCTCCTTCGCTTTCTTATTGTACCGAAATCGCAGACATTTATTGATTTTTCTTTGCGCGAAGTGGACCTGGAATAGCGAAAAATGAGCGCCAGCGCGTCCGACTGCAATTTCCTCCACGCACCCAACAGCTTGCATCGTCTGTAGCTTTTCAACACGAAGGAGCTTTACCTTGAATTGGTGCTCGGCGTCTCTGGAGTGAAACGCTTGGCAAAATGAGCTTGCTTGTGGAGACTAAATATATTAATCATGGTTCCTTTCAACCGAGCTTGCCATGGGTCATTAAAATAAAATTATCATAATCGGTTGCTGACTAGAACACAAGTTACAAATAACAAGTGCTAGAGCCATCAGTACAGGTGTCTGGGTTATAGGTTGGTGTTTTTATGTTTACTGTACCCGTTTAATAGGTTCACGGGGTTTGGCCTATTATCTGCCTGTACTTTGACATGCTATATGTTTATTTTAGCCGCCGTGCCACAGTGGTTGTGGTACTCGGCTGCTGACCCTAAAGACGCGTGTTCGATCCCGGCATCTGCGCTCGCATTTCGATGGAAGCGAAATGCTAGAGGCCCGTGTGCTGTGCGATGTCAGTGCACGTTACAGAACCTCAGATTGTCGAAATTATCCGAAACCCTCCACTGTGGGATCCGTCATAGTCTGATTCACTTTATGACGATAAAACCTCATAAAACCAACAAAAAAAAACATGTTAAGATCTTTCGCGCTTGTAGCAATTCCTCTTGATTCCGTGTTGTTGAAACACGTCACTGTTTTCAATAACCGCGAATTGCGTATTTTTTTTATGCATTCCAACTGTGCTAAAATTCGCCCATCGGATTGCAGTATCAGTAAATAAATAATAAATAAATCGTATTTAGCTTGCAGGTGAGGGTGGCAACTGCTGTTTCACCTAGATTCCATCAGCGCCTTAACTTTCCACCTTTTCGTTTGTTACGGTGATTCTTTTTTCGCTAAACAAAACTTTAAAAGTAAATTAGAAGACATTTTTTCAGCTTAATCTTTTTCAGTTGCAACTGCAAAATCGAAAGCCTAAATACAGCGTATTTAGGGACCACTATGAAAGATTTTGCGGCACTCGTTTTTTCTATGATGATTTTTTCTCTAGTACAATGCAAAGAACTGAGCCACCGTCAAACTACTCGCCCTCTGTCTAATACAACTAGCATAAAAAGCGGATTATTCCTGGATACACAGTGGTGCTGATCATTGCCGTGACTGCTGCTAGTTCAATCTAAGTCTTACCAGTTGTCGCTTCCACTACTACCACTGATACTCGCTCTATTAACCCCAAAATTCATATCGCTGCTTCCGGCAAACAAACATTCGTGGCTCGTATTTGATTGTACGGTGCGCCCTGGCATAATATCTGATCTTCCATCTCCGGGTAAGCATTCCTGCCTCCTCATGAAAAATGTGGCTGAATCGGCTGTTCATTTCTGTTTTATTGATTACCTGCGGGAGGGCAATGTATGCGTTCACTCCTTGCTTTCAATAAAGGGTGCATTCTCGCCAACTGCTTTTTTCTCCTTTTTTGATATATACATAGATTGTTTTTCTCTTATTTTTCTTCAGGGGCGCCTTTTATACACGAGATAACTTATCTGTGGAATGCACTGTAATGCCTCTCAGTGCCGATTTAGAAAGTGAGCTTTTTTTTCTTGTACTCGCCGGGGGGCACCCGTCACGGACTGATACTCTCCCCACAAACTGAATAAATTATCCGCGATAAACAACGACGCACATCCGGCCCAAGACTGCCTGCCATAAGGGGCACTCTGTGGTGGCCAGAAAATGCACTCCCGCCCACTTCCACCGAGACACTTCATCATGACAGCTGGTGACATCTCTGAGACAGCTTTCCGCTGAACCAAATAGGGTGAATCGTCAATAACAGTACGCAGAAAAATAGTGCATGGAATGTGAAACACGTGGCATCATTCTTCGATTTTAACGCATCAGAGTCGAAACCGGGAGCCTCTTGGCTGCTTCTTTTTTATTTTCCACTTTTTTTCGGCTAGTCTCTATAGGAAAATGCGACATTGCCAGTCACGGGGCTGCACTCTGACCTACGGTGCCAACAGTTGCATCCATTGAATATGTGACACACCCATTTATGCTTCACTGTATTATATCGTACTGTAGTATTTTACGTCGTAACGTTATGTTGTACTATTTTGCTTCGTATTCTGCGTGCAAAGATGGGAAGGTCAAAGTTTGAACGCAGTAAAGACTGGCTTTCTGACGTGGCATCTTGGGAACAGTCGAAAAGGGCAAAACGGTCAGGAACAGGTTTGTCCTGTTTTTCCCCGCGTACCGCTTTCTTCTGCCAGCCTACACGTGCTTCCATAAGACATACAATAAGAAGCAAGCACACCTTTTTGCATGCTTAACCTCTCGTTTTTATCTTTTTCCGCTTCGGTCAGTATTATATCGTACATGTGGCACAATCTAAAAGTCACTGCACCAAGAGCCAGGTATAACTATGACGTCTTACTTTGCGTGAGTGTTAGAGGAGACTGCAGGTAAAAGACGCTTGAGAGCCATACAACTTGACTAAGCTTGCTACCTCCTATAAAAGGCAGACAGCAACAAAAGAATATAAACAGTCACGATTGTTCATATCTGCCTGATATATACACAAAAATCAATCGTTGGCAAACCAAGAGGCGCACACAAGATAAAACATATATATCTTCTTTTTTAAGTAACAATGATTGCTGAAATTACTCGTAAAGTGTTCGTACAGGAGATTTTTGGAGACATTTGTGTAGGAAAGGAGTCGGCAGTGATTAGGATAACTTCTCCAAAGAAAAGTTTGCTCACGGAATTTGCTCTATTCAACCAAGTGGCCAGCCGTCTCTGAATGCGTGTTTTCTTCCAGATTAGATAATTCCTGAAGAGAATTAGCTGTTATTTTAACACACGCTTGATGTGACTCAACTTATAATTGTAAAGATTAAACGTGCATACTATATTAGGCCTCAAAAACAAGCCAGGAGTGCATAACGTAGAACGTTAAAGAATGCTCAATGGTCTTCTGCTACATGTTTATTTTTGGGATTTCTAAATGTCGTAGTGTAGTATATGAACAGTCAATATTATATTGACGAAAAAATAAGGTATTGTAAGCGAAGCTTCTTTCCGTGAAAGGTATTAAGGCTCTACGGCGTGACTATTACCAACCTGAGAAGGCTTACCTAAACACGACTGATTGTGTGTATTGCAAAGCACGTTTTGAACATCCCAAGTACGCTAACACTACTCCTTAATTCTATGTTCTCGCTTTTCTAACACAGATTCATGTAATTATTATTTATTTCCTTAAATTTCGTCCTAAATTCACAGCTTCAGTAAGGTCAGTACTGATTCAGAAACCATGGGCGTTGAACATGTCCAACGGACATGTGGAAAAGTGGTCATCTTCCTTTGATCTCTTCCCTTTCTATCTCTCCCTCCGTTACCCTTCCCAAGTGTAGGGTAGCATTCCGGGCGCTGCCTAGTTAACCTCCCTGCCTTTCTGTTTGTCTTTCTCTCTCTCTCTCTCTCTCTAAGGGCGTTGAAGATTCATGATGAGTTTTCAGAGCAGAGTTGACAATATTCCGAAGTTTACTAAAAGCAAGTAATGAAAAAAATATAGTTGTGTTACTGGCGTAGGGTATCACTTCAACATAATATATGTATTTAACTGTTCATTACCTACAATACAAAGAGGAAATGGACAGGAATACTCATGACGAGCACCTTTACAAGAGTGTTTTAAATTGCAGCAGTTATTCTGTAGTATGTACCTAGACAAAACCTGCAGTGGTTGGAATCATCTTAGCTTGTTGTTACGTTGTAAAACTCGCGCATTTCGATATTACTTAGCGAGAGCGGAAATGTCGCGCATTCCACCTCACACCAACATATTTTTAAAATAATAATATATTAATATATGTTCTTTCATGCAGTCAGGATGATATTTTTACGACTCTTTCACACGCTGTGTTTGTATGTTTGATATGTCAGGTTTGTGCACCACGATCCTTTGAAGCGTGTTCTTTGTCATAGATATTCAGGAAATAAGGAAAATTGCCTCACTTCCTTTCAGCCACCAGTTTATATCGGGAGATATACGATCAGCTGCTCTGAAGATAGAAGGCCAAGAAAACAGCTTGCAGACAAATAAGCGATGACGTGGATGCGAAGCTATGTTGTTTGCCTCCCTCCCGATTAGGCAGACCGCACATGTAACCTACTAAGGGAAGGTACAGTAGCCCCTAAGACACAAAGAACATAATGCAGAACATACCGGTGGCTGGCTGTAGCTTTCGAGTAGTGCCAGAAAAGTTGGCGGACTTTCATTTCTACAAACGCTTCCGTTTTTGCACATGCAGGTGAAAATTCAGAGATATCAAAAAGCTTGTCAGCAGCAGTGTGGTGGTGTTACATCATTGACTTAACTGGCCACGTTTTTCCTTCCGCCATACATGTGACCAGCCTACAACCAGCTATGGCTTTGTACATTTCATGAATAAAAGCAAATAACATAATAACTTAGGACCGCGGCGTACACATATATAGCTGAAGGAAACAACGGAGTCCCGAATTCGGGCAATCGGTCTGTGTTCCATAGAATGAGTTTGCTTGAGCCATGATGGTCTCCGACCTGAAGAATGAGTCTAGCATCAAGAAGCTCTAAATCAAAGATTATTGGCCAAAAGCATGAAAATATACACAGCTGAGGAAGTGAATGAAACCATAAAGTGGACAAAACTCGAAGATTTTGTTCAGAAGACATATTGTGACAAGAAAATGTTTCAAATTATAGGATCTTAGTAGAAGTGACTGAACACGATATTTGGATAACTAATTTTGAGCATTTTTACTTGTAATTCCTCGCTTTCACGAAGTGTGACTGTTGAAGACTGGTTTCACCCTAACGTTAATGTCAGTGTAGTCATTTATAAATTGCTATCTATGCAGCAGCACTCCGCAACACATTACACTGTAGCAAAAAGAGGTCATTCTTACAGCTATGCTCAGAAAAGAGCGTTTAGGAGAACGGTACCAAAAATCAAGAAAAATATAGAAATAGTTTAATTTCGTGTACAATAAATAACTAGAAATTAGGTAAATTTGACCGCATTTATCTTCCTGCGTGCTAATATGAAAGCAATTTCAGCTTAAAAACCAAATTCCATGAAGAATGGCACATATAGATTTTGCTTTAACGGACAACCTACCTAAATGTAGTTTACTCTCATTCGAATTATTAAAGATTGTATAAACTAGCACAGGATTGATAAGCTTAGGTACAGAGGGCAAAACGCTTGTCTCGAACGACCAAACTGTGTGTTCCGCAGCTCCCAAAGCCGCTGCGACCAGGAAGGCAAAAACTGACGATGAAATCCTATGATTTTAAATGCACATACTTTCATCCAGACCATTTTTAACCAAATGCTATCGCGTGTTCAGCTCTAAAACCGCCCAGAACGTGTTCTGGACAATCTTTTTGCCCTCTGTACATGTGTGTAAACTGCATTCTGCAGGCACTTGGCATCACCAGGAAAGTTTAACATGAGCGAGAACTGCCGCAAAAAAAAAAATGAAATCGATTGCAAAAGTATAACGGCAACAATGACTTCTTCGGGCACCAGTCCGTCCAGAGTGACTAAGAAAAGCGAGAGTTACACGAAGTATTCACTGCGCATATTCGCTGCCGCAGGATTCGTTTCAGGCACGCAGATCGCGCATTAATAAGGAGTTCCTTCAAATGAATAGCGGTAATTATTTTCTCGTTCTCATTGTATATTTATTGCACGGTATCACTAAGGTCACTTTATAAACAACGGACAGCTTTCAATTTAGCAGTGCAACAACTGCGTTGTGAATGCAGATAGAGAACCGCGACGTGCTTGTGCGAGTCGTAGTATTGTTTTGGAATCTCACATCGTGAAGGAAATTCTTGTTTGGAAAGACGACTTTCGTCGTCTAGAGTAGATGAAAGCATGAAATACGCTGCAGAAAAGGCGTAGTGTATTCTACGACGGCTCATAGACTGCAGCATGGATGGTGGTAGCCGCACTCGAATCTTGAGAAGTCGCCCTATCAGCTACTCTTCTTAGCCTGTGACAGCACTCTGTTTTTATTGTGACTGAAGTAAGAATGAAAAATTAGCTGAGGCTTAACTACGGCTGAATCTGGTTAGAGAGCGAAGGCAGTGGTGTATCGGGCAAGTAGACGCGGCTTGGCGTCTGTAACGTTGAGTGCGTTCCTCACACTGCATAGGCAGCACGTTCACCCTGCCACCTTGTTAAATTAATCGTTGATCGCGAGAGGTTGGTCACAACGGCAGTTTCTATCGACATCACGCGCTTGTCACGTGACTATTCTACCTGCTTCTACCGGCGATTCGATAGGTCAGCGGTCAAAGTCAAAGGTCAAACGTCAAGTAGTGCGACACCACGGTGGAACACATAAGGTTGAGGCTTATAGCCGTACTTGACCTCTGGCTCCTTTGAAGGTCAACGAGCAATGCACGGCGCAATCGGCTTTACCTAACGTAGTGGAGCTTTCGCTTTAAGCACAAAAGTGCACAGCCGTGCTCACTTGCTCGAGCTGAGCCACAATCACTGCCACGTGCAGACAGAGAGGAGAGTTGAAACAGATGTGAAAGGAAAGACAGGAAGAAGAGACGCCTGTCGCAACGACCGCGTCCGCCGGAGCGACAACGGCTTTAGCAATCCCTGTGGCTGGGAGCCCGCCCCAGAGCCGACGAGAGCCCCTGGATTCAAGCCCCAAAGGGCCGGCAAGCGACCGCTCTCGGCTTTGCCGCTTTTTGTGTGTGAGTCGAGCGCTAGCCACGTGCCGAAGAACTGGAGGTCGCGCTGAGCACCTGCTGTACAGAACGCTGGGATTCACAGAGGTGAGGCGCCGCCACCGGCATTGCTTTCTGGACCAACACGTCGATGCAAATGCATATAAATGGGGTTGCTGTCGTACAAGAGAGCCCGAGGTGGTTCAAATTAATCCGGAGTACCTCAACCGCGGCACTTGTTTCCCTTCTCTGCTTACTCCAACTTTCATTTCTTCCTTCACAGAGCTTTTGAGGTGTATACAGTGAAAAATGAGGCAGTCACTGCTTCTTTCCTTTTCTCGAAACCTATTATAATACTTAGAGCTTTCGCAAACAGATTTCCAACCTTCTCGGACAAAGATATTTAAAACTGGAATATTGTATGATATCTTTATGAAAATATTGAAGGCAACGGTCCATTTTTTTATATGTAAGGCGATCTTTGTTTAAAGGTGGTTTCATCGATCGCATCGAACAGATAACTGGCATAGAAAACCAATGAGCAAAACTTTGGACGATAGCAAAAACGTTATTAGAAAAAAAAAGTGCAATACTGCCGTCGGGTAATCTGCGGATATAATGATTGTTATAGTGAAATCTTCCATTAGATAAAAAATTACGTTTATAAATGGTTTCCTGCTCAAAAATTCTTTTATCTAGAACTGTTCGGTATGTTGACGCCGCAGAACGAACGAACGAACGATGATGAAGACAATGATATACAACGCACCGCATAAGAGGCTAGTATCTACCTCCGTAAGTGAGAGCAAGACCATATAGAGCACTTCTCCAGAAAGCTTACAGGAAAGCCCTTGGTGTACCCATGCGTGCCTCCTATGGAGCGGAACGCCTGCCAAATTTTGATCTCGACTACATACTAGCGAAGCTGGTGAAAGCTCTCCACACGACATAAGTTGAGTTGAGTTGAGGTGTTGAATGCTACAGATGGGGTTAGCCATGCTTATTCTGCCGGCAATTGCTCCACCGTTACGTTCCTTCTATGTTAATAATGTCCTAAAGCCTGTCGCATCTACCCCGCTATGCGCACAGTCTCTTATAATAGCACACAATCATCTCCCACAATCACCATCTATGCACACAGTCATTCCACACAGTCCACATCACAATCCACTCCAGAAGTTACCATCTATGCACATATTCGCTCACAGTAGAACATAGGCCATTGTAGTGCCACAATCCATACACACATTCACTCACAGTATAACGTAGTTCACTACAGAAGACACCATCTACGCACACATTCAATCACAGTAGGCCATTGTTCATTCCTGCTGTCTCTATTTAGAAACAAGTTCTATGTCCTGCAGAAATGTTAAAAGAAGGCGTGCAGCCTCCCTTCTGCATGTCTGGTTTCCACTCGGGTAGACAATGTACTGAACTGTACTGTGACGGGTTCCTGTCTTCTTGAAGGAAGCGAACATCACATACCTTTCCGCGTTGTACCATGGAAAGTACATAATATAATGTTCGATATCCCCGCACGCACCAGGCAGGAGTGCGAGTAGAGGCCGTGCGAATTCGATGTAGTAAAGTCGCCTAGGATCTTCTCAGTCCCTTGGTCACACATGACTTGTGGGGCGCACTCCACAGGGTATTGAAATGATTGGGCACCGTTTTCCTGTAGAGACGTTTTCCATCTTGGGGTACTTTTTTGATGGATTCCTTTAGAGAAATTTATGGGCGAGATTGTCTGTCACCTCATTACCGTTGACTCCTATGTGAGAGGACACCCATTGGAAATAGAGAGTAAAGCCTCTGCTGTGCAGATTCTGCACCAAGCACAGAGAGCTTATAGACAAGGCATCAGTAGAGAATCCGCGCTCTAACCTCTGAAGGGCAGATTTTTAATCAATTAGAATGACAATAGGTTGAACCGGACAAGACCTTAACTTCCGTAAAGCCGCCGCAATAGCAACACTTTCAGCAGTTGTGGAAGATACGACAGCAGTAAAGCGTACGGACCACTTACAGTCCAAAGAAGGAATGTGAAAAGCCGCTGTGCTAGCTTGTTTGATCGTGTCCACGGAACCATCCGTGAAAATTTGAAGATGGCGGGCCTACTCTGTTAGCAAATGTTCAAGTACGAGCGAACGCGTTGCTGCCAAAGGAGAGCTACGCTTTGCGCTAACATCCGAAATTGAGACCTTACAGTCGAGGGTCGTAAATGACCAGGGGTGTTTCAACCGTTTCCTTTGCCTTCGGACATTAAGGCCTCAAGAACTAAGAGTACTGAGTGCCAAGTAATCCTTCGACTCATATCTCTTGCAGAGCCGCTGGAAAAAGGATCGCCCAGCTACCGTCTCTCCTAGGCGGCCAAGATGCATTAGTAGTCTCTGAGAAGCGACAAGGCTAAGAGGTTTCGATAGAGACTCACGAAGTACTGCCTTATTCGCAGACGCCTGAGGAACTCCAATAGCTCTTCTTAGGCTCTTTCTGTGGACAACTTCGAGACGTTCAAGCTGTGATGCCGAGGGAAAAATTAAAGGTAATTGATACATTATGCGACTGACCACCAGCGCTTCATGAAGATTGACCATTGAAGAAGGATGGTTTCCCCGTTGCCCACGTGTAATTCTACGGATCACATTGAGACGAGAAGATATAGATGAATCAATCGCGTCTACAGCTTTTCGCCAATGTAGACGGGAGTGAATAATGACGCCCAGGAAACGCGTGTGGTTGAATTGACGGATGCAAGAGTGACCAAGGTCTATCTTCAACCGCGCTTGACGTCTTCCTACACCTGGAAACAGAACAAATCCGGGTTTTTTCACTGACCAAGACAATCCCACACCTTGAAGGTAAGCTTGTGCCGAAAGTGGAGCCTGTTGACCTATCAGGGTAATCGCTTGTGTTGGTAGCCAGTAATCCAAATACAGATGTCGTCAGCATATATTGGCATACGCACTTGCCTGCAAGTTTTTTGCAACGAATCGGGAAGGCCAGCCATTACGACGTTAAAGAGCGTGGGGGAAGGACACTTCCTTGAGGCACACCTCGTGATAGAACCCTTTCGGTGCTTCAGGTACTCCCTAATCGTACACGAACCGCGCGATCACTTATAAAGTTGTAAATGAATCTTAACATATGGCCTCGTATGCCCATGCCTTGCAAACTGTTTAGAATTAAGCTCTGAAGCCCATTACCGTAATCTTTCTCAACGTCAAGAAAGATGGCTAAGGTGGAAAGGAGGAAAGCTCTCTGGTGTTCCATGTGACTCACCAAGTCTAAGACGCTATCTTGGGCACTAAGACCTCGGCGGAATCCTGTCATACATGTTGGCAGTGCCTTTCTGTCCTCAGGCCACCACGGTAAGCGTTCATTTACTAGCTTTTTCATCAACTTAGCTGCACAGGAGGTCAATGGCACAGGGCGATACGAGGCAAGATCCGTCATGTCTTTGCCAGGGTTCAGTACTAGACTACATGTGCCACCTTCTATGACGGAGGAACATCGCCAGTCTCCCAAACTCGATTGATGAAGTTGAGGAGCTCCTTCCTGAGTTCTAAGGGCAGATTATTCAGCATTTGATTGGTGATGCCGTCGGGACCTGGTGCACACCGGTGCCGCAGGCCACTGAGCGCAGTCTGAAGCTCACTAATCGTGAACGGGACGTCCATGAATGCACTGACCGCAGTCTGAAGCTCACTAATCGTGAACGGGACGTCCATGATAGACTTGGAGGAAGCAGATAGTGAATATATATCTATTCCAGAATTAGCACGTACGAGTGCGACTGCAAATTCCTCTGCCAAGAACGCGATAGGTTTTTCTTTGCATATTGCAAGAGCTTCAAAAGGCTTCGAAGGGCGAGATTCTCCAGCAAGGCTGCTAATAACTCGCCATATTCTCGTCATCGGTGAGAACACAGGCAACCTAGAGCATAATGAGGCCCATTGCGATCTCTACAGCTTCTTCGTGTGTCGTCTAATGGCAGAATTCAGCCTTTTGAAGGTCGTCTTTTGTTCCCTGTTGTCCTTCTTCTGCATGAGCGTGCGCTCCGCCCTTATTCTCGCTGCGCAAAGGTTCCTGGTTTTAAATCCGGGTCCGGAAAATGATCGGGTAACTTGACCGCCGTATAGTTGCTCCCACCTTACTAGAAATCATTTTGCCAATAACATCACCAGAAACACCTTCTAGGTGCTCTCTGTACTTGTCCCAGTTGACCACATTGCTAATTTTAGGACCATGCATACGAAAGTCGGCATCAAACTCAAAAATCGGATAGTGATCACTTCCCATGCAGTCAGGCGCTGTTGACCACCTCACGCGGACGTGAGGTGAATGCACTGTCAGGTCTGTAGCTGTCTCTGAAGCTGGAGGCCGAAAGAAAGTGGGCCTTCCGTCATTGGCAACACACAGGTCCAAAATTTAAATAACATCTACGAGCTTGCGTCCACGGGAATCCGTGTTCCTGTCACCTCAGACGGCGTGATGGGCGTTGAAATCACCGCAGATGATTCGAGGAGCTGGGAAGCGGTCGCAGAGCTGCTTTATAAACAAATCCAATGTTACCTTCTTCCATGGGGACACGTACACGGATGCAATAGAAAGGGTTCGAAAGCCGAGCTGTATTCTCACAGCCGCTACCTCGATGTCATCCGTGCAAAGATCGCCAACGTTTAAAGAAACATGTGGAATTTCCCTTCTTATGTAAAGCGCGGCACTTCCTGCAGGAAATAACCTTACGCTGCAGTTTCCAGTCACACATTTCCCGCTTGGCAGGCCAGCTTCTGACAGGGCCAATACTGGAACACGTCTCTTGCAAGAACAGTTTTAGTTCAGCTAACCGACTTAAAATCCCAGCGCAGTTCCATTTGCAATATAAACGGCAATTTTCGGTGCATATTAGATCCACGAGGTTTAACCCCATTCAAATTAGATCGCAAGGAAGTTCGCTGCGAAGGTGTTGATTAGGGACTCAAAAAGCACCAGCTGTAGGAAGTTCTTCAGGTTACCAGGCGCCATCGCTGTAACATGTGAACGCAGGGCTCCAAACAAAGCATGAAGAAGGTCAGACATACCTTGATTTTTGAGCGCCTTACTTAGCGCGACGCACTCACAACATCGACAAAAGACGCCGGCAGGACACACTCTTGGCCGCAGTAGCTGGTTTTTTTGTCACTTGTGCATATGGGAGTCCCCTTTGCCGTCGAGTCTGGCTGTGATCCGGTCGCTCAGGAACATGGACACTTTTTGCTGGAGGTCGAACAACCGACTCGCACGAAATGGACCTTGGCGTCTTGTCTTGCTCAGGTCTCTTAAGGACATTGTTGGGCAACGCAACAACATCAGACTCCAATACTGGGAACTCGTCTAATCCTGGGATAGGCGTCTCAGTCGGTTGGGTTTTGGGACCAGCAATAAAGGATATTCGATGGTGCAGAGCACTCACACGGAAGGGGAAGTCTCCGAAACTCGCGGGATGATCACCACCGCAATTGGCGCAAGAAAAATTAGCCTTGCAGGTTTTAAAGTCGCGGTCGCCTCTGCGCCGCTTACAGCGTCGGTCCTTTGTGCAAACTTTGGCCACGTGCACAAAAAGTTGGCATCTAAAGCACCGTGGAGGAGCTTCAGTTAAATCGGCAACTGCGTGTTTTGTGAATCCCAGATCACTTTTTTTTCGTTGCGCTCTGAGTTGGGAGCGAATGTTAACACGATAGAGTTGGTAGGTTTCGCAACCCATTCTTTTCCTGGACACTCCACACGACGCAAAAGTCGTTTCACGTGCAGAACAGCTTGTGGTTTCAAATAATCAAGTAGGTCGCGTTCTGAATACCACTTTGGTACGCCCTTAATAACACAGGTGTTCTTCATGTAGGAATGGGGCAACCGCACGTTAACTTTGATGTCAAAAATCTGAGAGCTCTGCAAGAGCTTGTAAACCTACTCTTCCGTCGAGAAATCCAGCTGGAGAGCCCCGTGCATGGTGAACCGACTACGAATCGGAGCTGATCCCAGCAGTGATTTAATGACTGCGAAAAGTAAGATGGGATTACTCTCTTAAATCAACCCCTTTCTCTGTGGGCTCAGCCACTACCGGGATCCCGACCGTTCGTTGCTTGCGCTGACTCACCAACTTGAAGCCCTCGTTGTCCACGTCAGCCATATCGGCCACTGACTCGTCACCATCCACGATCGTTGACTCATCCCCACTGAACGATGAGGTCTCGCTGGACGGGTGGTCGAGTCCATGTTCTGGTCGCTCCACAGCCTGGGAAGCCATGGCCGCCTCTTCCGAGCCAGCCTCCTTTGAATGGCGTGGTCCCTTTAGGCTTGCCGGCGCCGGAGCAGCCGTACTCTTCCCATAGGGACAGTACTGACTTGAAGATGCTGCCATCCTCGAATATTCAAATAAAACTAGGTAAATTAGGCAAATTACGTAAAGAAACAGAGCTGAGGCGACGGTAGTTGGAACAAAGCCTTCGTCTTCCTCTTCCACCTCCACATGACATAACTCATCCGACTAAGCTTAACTTCCGCTTGGGTGCAAGCCCTCCGGGACCTGGAGGTACAGCGCCAGGGAACGTGTAGTTGGGTGATGGGGCATCGTGTTTCTTTAGCATTGCTGCTTACTTTCATAAAAAAGATAAAACGCTGCGCTAGGAGCATCACGCACTCGGACTCCACCCAGGGGACCTAATAGGGGCTGCTTGCTTTACCCGATACCGCCTTCCTTGTCAACATAGAAACGCAAGATTCGACTATTTATCCGCTTCAGCGCTCCTTGGCGCAGTCACTGTTCAAGGCCTCAATCCCTTATCCTCCGTCACTGCAGGCAAGAGTGTTGAACAATACACCTTCGCCGGCATATCGCGATCAATCCCATACCCAACACACATGCAACCAGACTACAATCGCCAAAGACAAGTGGCTGAAGCACGTCGCCTCTCTATAATATGAAATGGACATTCAAACATTCTTTATATTGACGCGCTGGTCCCGTCAGTCAGATAACGATGTGCCAATGAACTCTGTGTCTCTGGACAGCCGCTCTCTCGGACGGCATCTTCCCTTTGTGGGACCCCGGAGGCGATTGAGCAAACGACTGTGTGGCACCAGGAATGGTCGGGTGTCGGGCGCCAACGCTCATTAGGCGTCCAATGCCGACCGTCTGGCCGTCATCTTTATTCGCACGCCAACAAGCACTCAACTCGTCAAGTGGGCTGGCGGTGATCTGCTTGAAATAAAAAGGCCCATTTAGAAAGCCTGCAAGAAAAAACCGCAGCTCCTTCCTTTCTTCCCTCCCTCCGCGTACTAAGCGGCCCGTGTTCAGCGACGCAATAGACATGAGCGCCTGCGCCGCATTAGAGAAGCCAGCTCAATTAGGCTTCCAGGACGCAACAGCAGCTGCACACCCCGCAAAATCTTGCTTGCGCATCTGGCTTGTGCGCCTTGCTTGTGAACCACTCGTTGTGATAGCAACTGTCACGCCAAGAGGTAAGAACTTGGCCCCGGCCATCCCAGAAATTCAACCTTGGCCGACTTGGACCAAAATCACCATCCAGCCATAACTGACCCCGCCCGACACGATGGCGACCTCCAAATTTGACCAAGGTCATTTCCAAAAACTTGGTACGGGCCACCCTTTCAAAAGTTGATCACATCTTTCAGATTTGCGCCATCTTGTTCCTACGTATATCGAGCTTTCGAAGGCAAAGATTTTGAAAATTGCAAAATTCTAAGACACTCTAATATAAATATTGAAGGTAACGGTCCATTTTAATGCCAAAGCATTACTTGGCTATGTTGGCGAGGTTGTCTTCGTAAAATGGGTCAGCAGTTGCTGTGTCATCCTCAGAGCAGTTAGGATCTAACGAATAATTGTAATCGGTAGAGGATGATGCGAGGGTGATGTGCGACAAATTTTGGTGCCGATAGGAATAATATTTCATTAATTAGAGCCAAAAACTATAAAAGGCTCGAAATTGCGCGGACGTTGGTATAGCGAGTGGGCTGGGAAACAAAAGGGGACGGCAAAATAATAGAAAAATGGGCAAAATGTGCAAATAAAGTTGGAAATTGATTTAAATGTGTTTGAATAGTGATAATTAATGGAAGAAAAAGTTTGACACACCATTTAATTGGAAGCCAAAATCTTTAGACGGCCGAATAGGCCAGACGGGAATATAGTAGACGGTCGGGAAAGCAGCAATGGGCGCCAAATTGGACAAAGGAAAATTTGTGAGTGAGCTGGAAGGGGGATTTCATTACAGTAACGGTGCGAAACCTCTTCTGAAATCATCCCAAGAGGAAAAACAGCAGCAAAGTGAGCCTACGAGTTATCTTTAAAACACATGCTTTCGCATTCTTCCACGTAAGCAGACTTAAATGCCCTAAGAAGTTTTTCTGATATGTAGCATAATATTTCCTCTAAAGTGTTTCCGTCGTTCGCATCGAACAGTTAAGACTCTCGTAGAAAACCAATGGGGAAAGTTTTGACGGTAGCAAAAACGTGAATTTAAAAGAAAACAAGTCTGCCTTTTGGTCGCCTGCGGATATATAGATTGTTATAGTGAAATTTTACAATATATCAAAAAATCGCATTTATTAACGGTTCCGTACCACTCAAAAATGCGTGTGTCCAGACTTTCTGGGTAAATTGTTCATTGTGGCATCACCATTTTTGTCACCGCTCTTTAACATGTCACATATCCGTTTAAGCGGAGTTAAACCCCGGCTAATTTTCTACGTCCCGCAGAAGTCGCGTACGTGGGCCAGCTGCTGCGTTTTCTTTCAGCGTTGGTTTTAGAGCTCCTCTGCGCTCCTGGCTGGTGAGGAATGGGTTCGCTGTTGTGCTTTGGGATGCTCAAATCGTAGCTCTCCGCGGTGCTTCACTGATTAAGCCGCTGGTCTACTGAGCCGGAGTACCCGGGTTCGAACCCGACCGCGGCGACCACTTTTCGATGGAGGTGGTGGTGACAAAAATTTTGGTGTTGAAAAAGAGAGATTGCGTGTCAGAAGACTCCGCTACATGGTCGGTATCCTTAGTCCGGGACACCACACGACGAGGCCCTGTCTCGCGCGCGCTTCAACACATCCCTTTGAAACTCGAGTGTGGAGCACATAAGGAGGGCATTCCCCCATGCCTCTCGGGTAGGTGTAGGGGAAGGGGGAAGGTGAGGATTCGGAGTACATGCCCAAACAATATGAAAGAAATCGCGGATCTCTCCACAGTGCGGGAAACGCCCATCTAGGTGGGGATCAAAGTGTTTCACTACGGCAGGACGGAGATTTCCTTTCTGCAGGCGCTGCAGAATTCGCTCCTCCGCCTTACTCAGCCCCTATAGGAAGGGGCGGGATAGAGGCGCTGGTTGTCGCATAATGAATTAATATTTCGCGGAACCGGAAATGCGGGTGATGAGCAGCTGACGCAGGAGGGCTATGATGAGAAGCCCGGAGTGTAAGCGCTGGGGTGGCTGCATCAGCGACCTCATTGCCTCGTAGGCACTGGTGGCCAGGAGCCCAGATTTTGTTTGTCTGAGTTGGATGGGCAGCATCTCGTCTTAGAATTTGGGAGGCAAGAGGTGATAGATATTTCACACTGCTAGATAGTGTTTACAAGCCCCGCGAGAGTCTGTGACAACTCTTCTTGATTTTGGATCCATGGCAGCGAGAGCTACGGCAGCCTCCTCCGCTCGCGTTGAATTTGGGGCCGGAAAGGACAGCCCATCGACATTCATTCCCAGGTGGACTACAGCAGTAGACGCTGTTCTTAGATCCATATTACCTCTCAAGCGCGTGAGCCCGCGCTTGTCAACTGCCTTCGTGTGAAGTCGTGTACATGTTACGCGTAAGCGGAGTGACCCAAAGCATATGGCGCCAAAGCACCGGGATGTTATCCGTCTCCTCTGGTATGCATATGCGTTGGAAGTGTAAGTGGCCTTGCAGGGGGCGCCCAGGAGCCGTCTGCGAGAGCAGGGCATATTGGTTCACGAGGTGGCCTGCCCGCAATTCTTGACAGGAGTTTAGCACCGCAACGCCTTCAGTTTGCCGTTGAGTTCCCGGGTTCGAACCCGACCGCGGCGGCTGCGTTTTCATGGAGGAAAAACGCTAAGGCACCCGTGTGCTGTGCGATGTCAGTGCACGTTAATGATCCCCAGGTGGTCGAAATTATTCCGGAGCCCTCCACTACGGCACCTTTCTTCCATTCTTCTTTCACTCCCTCCCTTATCCCTTCCCTTACGGCGCCATTCAGGTGTCCAACGATATATGAGACAGACACTGCGCCATTTCCTTTCCCCAAAAACCAATTATTATTATTATTATTATTATTCGGTAGGCACCGGGAGGTAAAAAGATGAAAATTGTTTTTTGGCCAAAGGAAATGGCGCAGTATCTGTCTCATATATCGGCGGCACCTGAACCGCGCTGTAAGGGACGGGATAAAGGAGGGTGTGAAACATGAAAGGAAGGAAGAGGTGCCGTAGTGGAGGGCTCCGGAATAATTTCGACTACGTGGGGATCTTTGACGTGCACGGACATCGCACAGCACATGGACGCCTTAGCATTTTGCCTCCATCAATCTGCAGCTCTGCCACTTCTCTGATGAGACCACCCGACAGAGAGATGTGTAGAGACGTGTCGTCATTGCGATTTGCTCTGACATGAAGAATCTCTGACTGACTGCGGGAGCACATCGCAGACCACAGTCGGCAGCATACGCATCGGTATGGAGGGGGCCTGCAGAAGGCGATCCTCCATCTCCATACATTACCGCCACCCCACAGTACTTTGTCGCTCTTCTCCAGCGCCACATGGCGACAATTACAGACGGGCTGCTTTATTTCATCCTACCGTCCCTCATGCTTTCACCCCACATTTCCTCCTCATTGTAACACCAGTGGCGTGCCCAGATGCACACCTTTTCACTACCTTTTGGAATGTCCTTCCCCACAGGAAGTACCCCATCCCCAAACCCACTCATTATTCCTGGGAGGCTGCTTTACGGACCGCTCAGCCCGCCGGCCAGAAATGGCTGGTGGATCGAGCCATATGTGAGGCACAAGCCTGTGGACTCCTGGACCTGTAGGATATCACCCTGGAAAATTTTTTCTATCCTTTTTTCTAATAAATGTTGTTTCCATCCATCCATACATCTCCCCAAGGCTCTCCTCGGTGGTTCAGATTAATATAGTCTGTGTAGAGCTCGTTTTATGCCCTCCACCTTAGCCGTTTGCTTCTTTCACTCCCTCCTTAATCCATCCCCTTACGGAAAGGTTCGGGTGTCCAGTCACATATGTGAGACAGTTACTCTGTCAATTCCTTTCCTCAATTTTAGAAAAGCAATTCCTTCCTTTTTGCTATTATTTTAATAAAAACCACTACCACCACCACCATTCCGGGTGAATAATTATTATTATTCACCCGGAATGGTGGTGGTGGTAGTGGTTTTTATTAAAATAATAGCAAAAAGGAAGGAAAAGATTTTTGCTAGCCCCAGCATCTGCCATCGGTACTGAAGCACCTGAGTTGGGGCAGCGGAAATAAAGGATAGCAGGCAGAATGGAGAAATGAAGTTAAAGAGGTGAGGAGACAGGAAGAGAGGATAGCGGGAGAAGTAATATATACAAACTATTTACACAACAAGAAATGTGTCCGGGGGCCCTATTCTCGACACGCATGGCCGCCGTTGGGCGCCATATTGTCTCTCTGATTGGCTCAGAGGGCGATCACATGCCAGTCAAGAGTTTCAAATTTTTGGCGCGAAACCGTCAGGCTTCGAAATCGCTTTCTGCTGTGACGTCAAAATGACGTGTCCTTGAAGACTGATTTTTAGCACAGTTATATATATACTTGTTGCCAGGTTGGTAAATTTACGTGTCTGTGGAGGGGAAACGAAGCTACAGCTGGAAGGAAAGAAAGCACTTGGCTTGTTTTAGCAATTTTGAGAAAAAACTTCGTACTGTGAAGGGTTGCTTCCTAGAATGTGATTGGCTGGGGGAATGTCACGTGAATCACGTGATACGCAAGCATAAATCAGTGAAGTCAAAATGACGTTCGTGACGCTAAGGAAATGCTGCCATTGCTGAAAAATGCCGCATTTGGACGCCGTAATTTGGGACGGCCGCAAGATCGTCGAATTATGGTGGACATAGTCGAATTATGACCACACTGATTTATACGGCTGTTAGCTCACCGTAGTTTGGTAGCCGCTTATTTGAAGTAATAAACTGTTCAGAAACATCTTTGTTTTGAATGTAAATGCATTGAAACGGCGTTATAATGGTACCTCTTAATTAAGCAACCTCTTAGAGCATTAATTATCAAAGCGTAATTTTACACCCGCGTGAGGACTCTAGCTGCTCTCCCGTTTCAAACGCTTCTCTCATGCTAAGAAATTATCGGTACGCGCGGTCGCGGTTGCTACAGCGCGGATATGGCGGCGTCCGTAGCTGCCGTTTGTTGTCACGGGCTGCGAGAAGCGAGGAATTCGTGAGTGCGCCTCAGTGTTTTCGAAGGACTGCACGGTTCGTGAGTTTGACAGCCTGGCCAGTGATATATGGTGCGGTGGCTGTGCAGGAAGCTTTGCGGCAAGAGGCAGCGCGTGAGCACCTTGGTGCGCCTTAAACATGGGATTGTTGGTGCTCCGGCCGTTACTCTGATCCTGTGTGTTTCAAGGCGCGATCGGTAGCTGTGAACGTCTGGAAACCAATTAGTTCAGTGTTTGCCTCTATTTACACGCTGTCGCTGACCTGATATTCAATTGCATGAGTGAGGAGAGGGTGGCACAAAAGGTTGTCTGCCGGCTGAGCAACATGCTTCCAGAATGTGTTCGGCTTGTCGGCGGGACTGTGCTCATCAGTGCATTATCTGTGTGCATAATTTGTGTGCATCAGTGTCTCTGTGCATAAGGGCAGTTTCTGAAGACAGCGGTGTCATCAAGGCAGCGTGCATGTGCCGGGTACATCGTCTCGAGCATCGATGAGGTAAGGGAAACAGCAACGAAAAATTGCTGTTGACTTTCTTCAGATGGCTGAATGCAAGGTTATTCATATTGATGGCTGGTGGCTTTCTTCAGGTGTGTAATAATAAGTCCCTTATGTTCCTACCCTTTTTTGATCACTTGCAAACAGCTATGAATCTCATGGAACATTTATTTGTAGCCTATTAAGCGAGGAAGCCTTGTGCAAATAAAAACAGCATTTCAAAATAGCCTTGTCTGTAAAGCAAAACACACAACGAGTTTTCAGATTACTACAATATGCAGATGTGGGTGACTCGTAGGGCGTCTGCATGTCTATGGTTTTCTTTCGTTGCACACAAACACAATGGCTTGGCATCTGCATTTTGATAAATGCAGTTGCAAAAGCATTCGTGTAGTGAGATTTTAATGCGGTTAAATATTCTGAGGTAGGGTTAACCTTGGGCCTTCCCCTACAATGTGCTTGTAGCAGTTGCCTTCACTGCAACACAGTAAAAATAAATATGTAATAATTGTTTATACCCATCAGGCTGGCCGTAGTCAAGCTGTTTTCACAGTTCTGTTTTACTTCCTCCATCTTTTAGATAGAGATGACCAATAAAATAGAACTGTTACAAAAGCAGTTTGTTTGGGTAATAGTTTTACAGTCATACGTTAAACTTTAGTATGATAATTACAGCCCTGTTATGTAACGTATTTGAGTCTTTTCCTTGTGTGTATGAAACTCGCATTGCACTCAAGCTCACGCACTAAAGACAGTGTTGATTGCCTTCCAGGTGACAGTGTGTATATTGTGCCTCTTCGATGCATAACTCCTATCCTAAGAAGTCATGTGCTGGGGAATGCTGCTGCAAGGATGAACATCGTTCACCGCTCAGCTAGAGTGCTTCTCAAGCAAAGAATCATTCTTTGGAAGGGTTGCATTGGGTGTGTTCACAGGTGTCAAGTGCTGTACATATGGAACAGGATTCTTTTCAAAGGCGATCACATCTTGCACTGTGCGACACATTGCATGCATCCGGACTTAGGTGCAGGACTCACTGTCATAGTAGTCACATGTAGTCATGCTATGATCCGTCTGTGTGAGCCTTTTTTATGATTAAAGTTTCATTGCACACAGCAAGAAAGCTGTTCAAGTCTATGATTTTTGTGCTGCTCTTTAAACAGGACCAAATTTTACTTTCAGTTTGTCACTAAAGTGTGTAATGACAGGTGCGTTTGATGTGTAGTCTAGGCTTTTCTCTAGTGCTTCAGTTCTTCACGTGACAGGAAGCGTCCAAGGAACTTTTCTCCTAGCATCTGAAAATTGGCCGGATGTGTGCTTAAACACATGTTTTAACGCTACTGAAGAGTTACCAATTTTTGACGTACTGCATTGCTGTGTGCTCTCTTTATGCAGAATGTGCATGTTGGTGCTTTAGTGCAGTGAAACAGAGGAAGTCACCAAAATGTTTTTCTCCTGCCAGCAGAGCTTTGAACCAGTACTTCTCTTTCATTTCTGTTAAAAGTTTGTGCTCCATGACGTGATTACTGCTTCAGTGAAATTTCTTGACATGCACAAAACATAGGGATTTGTATGCAGTCATATATCACATCTTTCTCAGGGCGCAGTCTGATTTTGTAGGCAACTGTACGTCCAATAGGAGGTCCCTAATGTGTCATTTGTGTGTGCTCACAGAGCAAATTGTCTCCTGACATTTCTTTGCCTCTGTGCCTGTTTTCTACTGTTGGTTTTAAATGCTATGTGTAGTGATACAGCAATCGACTAGTTTTCCTCTGAGCAAAAAGTGAGACAACTCTCTCATGTTTGCCATCTGCCAAGCTTCTATAAATGAAAGACAAGGCAGCTGTCTGCTGGTTCGACCAGTTTCGCTGTGTAAGGCCCTGCTTTTACCAACCTTGTTGCTGGCACTTTGCTTCTTGGCTGCTGCTAATGCTGTTAGGCGAATTTGGCAAAAATTCCGGACAATCTGTTCACCCTATGTTTCTTTGGTATCACTGGGGCATCAGTGGAAAGCATTGCTATTTTTTGATTCAACGCAGCAATCTACTGGATTTGGCGCTTCGTGAAATGGGCATTATCAATGCGCGCATATACCGCATCACACTTCTTTCACATGTTGCAACTTGTCTTGTTACCGGAGAAATCTGCCTCTGTGACCTTGATGTGTGCGAACTTTTACCACTTTTGCTGTGTGGCAGCAGCAATTGGCTCATTACTGTCATTGCCATCACGTGTCCTGCAGCAGTCGTTAAATTTTCTTGTGTATCAAAAACAAATGCGTTTCTTGTGATACTTTGCAGAAAGGAAGTTTGTTCTACAGCTGACTTGGTCCGAAATTTTGCCTGAGCTTCAAAAGAAAATTGGCTGCAAAACAATTATTATTTTTAAGACGAAGCTAATATTTCAGAGGGCTCAAATTTTGTGCAATATATCTTCCAGATCACTCAATTTCCACTAACATATTGCAGTTTTCGCTGCCTTTGTATTACAGCTGATTTGTTTAGTCAATAAAATGCACCAGTTTCACTTACATCTATCCTGATCACCAGTTTATCGTCTACTTTACCCAGTACTCAGGCCTTCCCTTGCAATTAACTGCGTCAGTGCCACCAATGTTTTATCCCACCTGTGTGTAAAATTATCTGTGCATGCGTAGCTATGCTGATGTTCGGCAAAAAAGATGCAAATGACTAAATGCACGAGAAAATTGCATTCAACCCTTTAGGGCACTTTGTACACAACTGCGTAAATTGCGAACAAAATTTTTCTCGGGGTTTGCTTTAGTTGTCACTTATTTATTCATTTCAATCCAATTTAGCATCCATCGTCCTCTAAATAGGGTGCTTTTAATGGTTGCAGCACATATTTTTCTGGCAGAATACAACAACATAGTAACTGTTCCAGTATATATGTTTGTAAACAATTGCCTAGATCAAAAATTGAAATGCTTGTTTTGCTTCGTATTTGGAATTTCTGTTTCGGTTTTTAATGGTGCGCCAGCTGTCTTCAATTATAATAAATTGCAGGGTTGTAGTCAAACGTCTTCAGGCCACATGGTCTGCTTTTGATCCCCGAAGTGCAACACTCAGTGTTCTTGAACCTTAAAGGGCATTGAAAGGCTAAAAGAAGGGTTTCCCTCACCTTGCAGAAGTTTAAAGCATGATGGGTGCCTTGAATACTCCACTACGCAGCTAAAAGTGAACCCTGTGGCGTGAAATCTTCTCGTAGGGGTGTACATGCACCGTATCGTTGCAATTCCTACTGCTGACTTCTCCTTTTAGCTCTGTATTGTACGGTGCTGTGAGGATAATTTATTTCGTGTTGAACAATCTCCAGTGGTTTATTAATTATCATGAATACATCCTACGTGGTGCACACATTAAAAAACCTACCGAAAGCCAGCGGCTACCGTCGCTGGCTAGATTGCTTTTTCTGCATCCTGGAGACTTTTATCTTAATAGTACCCTAACCAGAACACTACCGCTGTCTGTATTGGTGCCTCCCAAATGTTGTCCTGTGGGCCACATCAACATTGAATGTCTTGCCTATTTTCTGTCTAATCTTATGCTTCTGTTTTTCCTGCCATGTTCCTGCCTCCATTGCTGCAATATCTGGCTGTATTAAATTCGAAAAAGCGGTTACCAGTTTTATATGTTCCCCCACTCTTCTTTGTATGCCTCCGGGCCTTCAGAGTATGGAAATAAATTAATTTCCTCCTTGACTGTAGTGCTCTTAAGTTTACTGTCATGTTTTTGTTCTCCTCCAGCTCTCCGGCTCATGGTGCCACTTAGTTGTCTCTTTAAACACTGCGTGCAAGACCAACTGGAATGCTTGGCCCCAAAACACATGTTCAGGCTTTGTGTGACGTGTACTAGGTAATGAGTGTGCAGACATGAACATTAAATTAACAGTTTCTCGCATCACACAAATAAAGCTGCCGCGGTGGCTCAATGGTTATAGTGGTTGGCTGCTGACCCGAAAGACGCAGGTTCAATCCCGGCCGCAGCGGTAGAGGCCTGTGTACAGGTGAAGGAACTTTTCTGTATCCGAACTCTCCACCTTTTCTGGTATATATCTTTCTTTCTTACACGACAGCTTGCTGTACTGTACTTGATCAGGCATCGAAAGGAGCTGCTTGATTTTATGGTATGTGCATAACTGTTATTCTACAACGAAGAAACTTCAAGACGCTGCCTGACTCATGTTGCTTGTGTGGACAGCAAGGGAGGTGAGGCGGCCAGTGAGTGCTCAAGAAAACAATTTTGCCTCACCTCACAGAATGTTCTCCACACTTGCATCGCAGATATAGTGTATCTGCTTCTCTGTGGGGGCCGTAAGTGTCACGCATTCACTTGAACAAGTTGAAAAAATTTATGCCTTTCTAGGAAGGGAAAAGCAAGAAAAATTGCTCACAGCATTTGTCATTTTTATGAAGTTATTTATGTGCCACTTACATCACAAAAGTGCATTCGCGCAGGCTTACGAAGCAAAATATGAGTACATCACTGAATTTTGTGAGGGTACGCTCTATTCAAATTATGTTGTGTGTGGGGGGGTAGGGGGGGGGGGAGTTTTCGCTTTGCTTAATGTTGTTTTTTATTAATGCCAGAAAAGAACCTTTTTTCTCCCGGATTTGCACATTTAAGTTGATAACAAGGGATGCGCACTCGGTGCGTTCTCCTTGACGAGATTTACTCCGATATTCCGCGCTTTGCAGTTTCGTTTCGTGCGCGGGTGCATGTAAACTTGACTAACAACAGAGTCTGGTGCAACGCGTTCCCTAAAATGTACACATCGGCTTGCCTTGCCAAGCATGCATTTCAGCACTAAACACATCGTGGAGGCCTTACAAGCGCACACACATACAACGCCGCTGCACCCCGCTCTCCGTTAAAGCCGATACGTAGCGTATAAAAGCTTTAGCACTCTTGCTGACCTGACGGTAGCTGACGCGGCGCCTAGGAAACAGTGGGTTTCCGCAAAGTTTACAACGCTAAGAAGAATGCGAGCGTTGTCCTCGGGCAAAGACTGCTAGCCTGCGTGGATTTAGGCGCCGCTTCGGGCGCCTAAATCCACTCCAAAAATCTAGCTCTGGCTGCTTCCTTTCCTGCCCCGGACGAGATGACTTTTCCCCAAGAAAAGCGCCTTAAACGTCTCAGTTCCTCCATTCAACTGTGGCTGGTAAGCGAATGTGCGAAGCTGTCGTCGATCGTTACGAGGAGCAATGCCACAAATGCACCATGCCGGCCAAAGCTTTTACTTTCCGCTCCCATTCGGCACGTACGCCATTACGAATATTCTTGCCCCGTTCCTGATGTTCGCCAGCTTCTCCGCGCAACAGTACGCACGCGTGTGGTGCCGCTCGTGACTCGCGGGTACGCCATCACTTCACCTCGACTGAAAAGTCGTCTAGGCTGCTCCCTCGCTCGCCCCGCCGCATCGAACTCGATGACTCCTTTGACAACCGACGTGCGAGTCTTTCGCACTCAGTAGCCCCAGTCGGTCTACCCATAGCTGCTGCCGGACATCCGACATGATACGCAAGAGGCCGCAACATATTTCACTCCTTCGCACTGCCCCTCGATGCGTATGCAGCGAAGATTGCAACGCAGAGGCTGAGCGCAAGCTCCCGGAGCGGCGTTCTGTTCCGTACTTGGTGCCAATAGTAGCAGACTACGGTTTTTATTTCTAGATCAGTTTTCACTTTTTTTCCTATTCACGTAATCAGATTCTGTGGGTACGTAACCTGGCACCGCCTTGATGGTCACGTCACGCCTACGTCACAATTTGAACAAAATGGCGAATTGTCGAGAATAGGCCCCCAGGTTGTGCGTGTGATTAGATCATGTTGGGGAAATTAAAACGCGCAGAGCACTGTGTTGGCTACAACTGGAGTGGGGCGTCCAGTTATTAATCGTTCAAGGTAGAACTCGCGGATTGTTCGCTCACTGCGTGTAACTACCTGACGGAGAACAGACGGGACGTCAAGCCCTTGTGTTCGAGGAATGCACAGAGGCTAACCGAGGTTCGCTCACGAGTGCGTGCACTGCCCTGCGGCCACAATAGCGTCTTGAAGGAGTCTAGTAGCATGCCCATCGCCCTACAGGCCGCAAGCATATCGCGACGAGAATCGGCGAAGGAGCAGGTGTTCTAGTGTTTCCACTGCACCGCACCCATCACACACATCACTCGTCGCGGTACCGTGACACTGCCGTCGTTCCCCGGGCCACACGCAGCCAATGCGCGCGCGGAGGATCATTACACGTTGCGACCGTGTAAGTGCGCGACAGCCGGTGATACTGTCGATGCGCTCACCTCCTGCGATGCGTGGGTCGGGGTGCTGCTTTCGGAGATGGTCGTGGATGACCGCACGCACGTCTTCCAGCGCAAGGGACAGATCACTGATAGGTAGTTGATGTGCAGCGGTCGCGAGGTCGTCAGCTTCTTCGTTGCCGGCGATGCCGCAGTGACCGGGCACCCACTGTGCACGCACGGCACATCCTCTCTGCGCGAGGCGCTCGATACGCGAGCGAATTTCCAGCACTAGTGGGGTACCGCGGCCGTTACATTGTAGGCGGCTGAGGGCGGCGCGGGAGTGGCACAGCAGAGCTCTCCTGGGCGGCGGAGGGCCGAGGGTGAGCAGCAGGTCAAGCCCGAGCCGGATCTTTATCAACTCCGCTGTGGTGGAGGAGCCCAGAAAGGTTGCGTGTTGCTGGCTGTGCAGTCGCAGGGTGGGGATGGTAGCCACCGCTGCAAGGGAGCAGCTGTCGCGGGCCACTGAGCCGTCGGTGTACACGAGGAGATGGTCCTGGAGCTCCTCGTGTATGACGGCTCTAGCCAGCTGCTGCACAGCACAGAGGGGTGTGCTCCGCTTTCCCGCGATGCCGAAGATCTCTCGCTGTACCTCCGTAGCATCAGGCCAGGGCACGCAGGAGCCGTAGGGGTGTGGGCCTTGAATCAATTGCTCATACTCGAGCAGCGCCGCGCCGATTCGTGAGCGCGCGAGCGAGCGCATACGCTGCAGCAGCGAGCCGCCGTCCGGTGCGCAGTGAGGCCGGTAGATGTGATTCAATGCCCTGCGCGCTGCCTGGAGCTCAAGTGGCCACGCTCCTGCCTCGGCCAACGTTGCGGCGCACGGCGAGTTTTTGGGCAGGCTTAGGCACATGCGCAGGGACTTGCGGTGATGGAGCTCGAGTTTCTTCCAGCATGGCTTGCGCACCGTGACGAGCGACAGCGCATTGAGCACCGCCCCAAAGCTGCGGCATTGTATAGTCGCAGCGCGGCTTGCTGGGAGATGCCCTGACCTCGAGCGGTGAGCTTGTGCACGGCGGCGGTGATCTTCATCTGCAGACAGACCTTGGTCGCCGCGGGGCGGAAGGAAAGACGCCAGTCGATGTCCAGGCCAAGGTACCGCACCGATTTATGTCAAGGAATCGGAGTCCCGTCCAGTGACAGTGGCGTAAGGTGCGCGCGCGAGCGCGAAACGCAGGCCATGGCCACCGATTTGTCCGTGCTCAGCGACAGATCAAGGCCGCGCAAGCTGGCGTCGATTGCGGTCAGAGCTGCCTGAAGGCACCCCCGCACGCGGAGCGCCTCGCCCGGTGGTCCCCGGCACCACAGAGCTATGTCGTCTGCATATATGGACATGTACACATGGTGTCGGGCGCTCGTGGGGAGGGAGGCCATCACCACCGACATGGCCACATTAAACAGAAATGGCGATAAGACAGAGCCCTGCGGCACGCCCATGTCCACCGGGCGAGGCTTGGAGAGCTTACCCCCTACTCGTGCGCGCATGGTGCGCCCGCTCAGGAAGCCGTGAACGTATCGCAAAAGGCGCCCGCTCACACCGGCCCCCTCAAGCTCCGCGAGAATTGGTGCGCGGTGAAGGTTGTCAAAAGCGCCCGAGACGTCCAGTAGCAGCAGCAGCGCAGCCTGGCCTGCCGCCCTGGCATGCTCCAGCGCTGTAACAACGTCCGATATAGAATCAGCCGTGCACCGCATCCCACGGAAACCCGTCTGCCGCTAGTCAAACAAATCAGCCTCCGCAGCCCGCTCGTTCAGACACTGCAACGCCATATGCTCCATGAGCTTACCTGCCGCCGATATTAATGCCACTGGCCGGTATCCGCTCAGCTCCGTAGGTGGGCGCCCTGCCTTTCGGATGGGATAAACGATCGCGGTTCGCCAATCCTCCGGTAGCTCCCCGCGTTCCCACACCACGTTGATTTGCTGCAGGAGGATCTGTCGTTGCTGCGCATCCAGATTTCGCAGCATCTGGTATGTCACCCCGTCCGGTCCGGGTGCCGAGCGGCGGCGGCAGCGCTGCAGCGCATTGTTCAGTTCCGCCGCGGTGAACGGCGCATCACATGGACCTTCCGAGGCGACGGGCGAGGGACTGGCGTCGCTTGTGGGGCTCTCAGGAGCAGCTATGTTAACTGCGTTTGCGAGGCTGGGCGGCGCGAACTGGTCGGCAAACCGCTCTGCTAACTCTTCAAAGCTGAGCCCGCTGGAGATTGCGAGGGCGGCCAGCGGTTGACGGTTTGCCTGTGGTTCGGTGATGCGCCGCAGGGTGTCAAACAGCATCCGCGAGCTGACATCTTCCTCTATCCTTTGGCATAGTGAAGCCCACTGCCGGCGATATAGCTTGTTGGCGTGGCGGCACGCTGCCGCGTCCAGGCGGATGTAGACAGTCCAGTCGGCGGCTCTGTCAGTCCGTCGCGCCCGTCGCTCTGAGCGATCTCTCTTCTCACGCAGATTGAGCAGCTTCATATCAGGTGTGGGCTGCCCTGCCCTTACCTCTGCTCGTTGGGTGGCTGCGAGAGCGCTTCGGACTAGACTTGAAAAGAAATCTGCGCCAGTGTCCGCCGCCTCGTCGACCGCCCGCCTGAACGCACTCCAGTTCGTAATGGAGTAGGAGCGTTTTGGGCGCGCTTCCAATGCAGTGGGTTCGATTAGAATGGAGTAATGATCCGAGCCCCAGAGAGATGGTGATCGGCGCCATGTCGCCTCGATGCCTCTGGATGAGAAAGCAACGTTGATGCCAGAGCCGGTTGTTCCGCGTCGTCTAAAGGTGGGCTCGCCGGTGTTCAAGGGGGTGAGTCCCAGCTGCGTTGCTGCGTCGTGCAGGTCGTCCCCACGCGCGGAGTGCCGCGCACTGCCCCACGCACTATGTTAGGCGTTAAAATCACCACAGATAATTTGGCGTGGGGCACAGCACGAAGACACAGCACGAAAACACAGCGCGTTCCACGTGACAGCTGGACGCACATAAACACTGGCCACCGACGTGTCAACACCACCGACGCGCACTGTCACCACCACGCACTCCTGGGCGTCAGATGTCGCCGCCGCCGAGCGGACGAGGGTGTGCTAAACGTCCTGCCGCACATATATCGCGCACCTTGATTTTCCAGGGCGATGAGATGTGTCACAACAGGGCACTGCGGCACAGGTGGTTTCCTCGCACGTGGTGGCTGAGTGGTAGCCAACGTAGCCAGGTAGCCGCATCTGGGACTCCCCGTCATGTGAACGTACTTACGCCTCCTGCAGCGCGATAACTTAAGGTGAATCCTGTGCGATGCGAACTCGCATTTCGGCGTACCGCGCCACAAGTGAGCGCACGTTCCACTGCAGGATCGATGGTATGCGGGAGGGAGTCCGGCGGCTAGGCATCATGCTGGCTTATCTGTTCGGGAGCACCCGCTGCTTCTCAGCAGGCCCGGTGTCCATCGGTGCCCTCCGGGAAAAGTGCGCTGAGGGCGCGCAACGTCAGCTTTAGGCGCGCGATCTTCGCGTCCCGTGCGTCAGGGGGCTGGCCATGAGAAGCGGCCGCAGGCTCGGACCGCGCTGCACGGGACGCCGGGCAACCGGATCGCTGCTGTCGCTGCCGGCGCTGCCGTTGCTTCGGTGGCTGCTGCTGCTGGGGTGTTCCCCTGAAGGCCTGCGCATAAGAAAGCGCGCGCGGCGTCTGCTGATGTTGCTGGGCTGGGGCCACTGTTTCAGCCTGGACGACGCCTCGGACAACCCGCCTGGACATCGGTGCCATGGATGTGGCCATTAAAGTGCCCACGTGACGCTCCCGCTGCCAGTGCGGGCACGCTGGGTCCATGGCCGCGTGTCGCCCCCCGCAGTTAATGCAGCGGGGCTTGCTCGCGCAGGTACCAGGCTCGTGCGGCCCGCCGCAGCGCGTGCATCGGGCAGGAGCACGACACACCTCAGTGGCATGCCCCAGGCTGGCGCACTTGGCACACTGGAGCGGCCGGGGACGGTAGGGGCGGACCGCGAGCTTGGGCTTGAATATGGTGATCGCCTGTGGTGTCGGTGCCGCTAAACGGAGAGCGCGTGCTGCCCGACAACGACGCCGAGACCATCGGCACCGTTGACTCTGCCGCCGCTAGCAGCTAGCTCCTCCGCCGTCCTGCGCCTGTCCACACCGAAGACCAGGCCGGAGCTTTGGTTCCGAGAAGGAGGCTCCTTGGCGCAGACCGGCACGCCGCGGATGACGGCTGTGGCTAGCAGGGCCTGGAGAGCATCGCTGATCCCCGCGTCCACTGCCACCACATTCCGCCGCATGTTTACCCGGACGGTGAGGACACCCGGACGGGGTCCGATCTCCTCGGCCCACTCCCAGCCCTGTTCCCTTGTGAAGGCTGTGCCCCGGTTCGCCGGCCGAAACAGCACCGTTCCCACCAGGCTGGACGGGACCTCCACGGCAGCCGCGGCTCGCTTCAGGGCAGCTCTCCGACGCCGCTGCGCCTTGGTAGTGATGGTGCGCCACGGAACCAGGCTGGCCCCAGCATCAGCGTCGCCGCTGTCAGCGGCGGATTGTTGCGGTGCGCCGCGGAGTTGGGCGCGCTCGCTGCCAGCAGACGAGCCTCCAGCCGCAGCCTGGTCTCGTGCAGCGGGATTTGGCGACGTCGCACACGGTTTTCTTCCGGACGCCGTAGCCCCAGCAGCAACAGCAGCAGCGTCAGCAGCAGGCTGGAGGTGGGCTCCATGGAGTTCGTGCTGGGCAGACCCTGCTCCTTCGAGTGTGGAGGGAGAGGGAACAGTGACGATGGGGGAGCATCAAGCTTCCCGCTTGGCCACCGCGATGTTCCTGTTGGTTTCCGCGTCCCTCTCCTCCGCAGACCCCGTTGAGCGTCGCCGTTTCCGGAGAACAGACTCGTCCATCGGGGTGCACATGCTCTCCTCGGCTGCTGGTGTCGAGCCCGCAGCAGCAGCATCAGGGGGAGAGGGCATCACAGCCGGTTCCCCAGGTGTAGCAATGGCGACAGGAAGCGCAGGGGTGGCCAGAAATGGCGGTGAGGGAGCCGCCATGGAGTCCTGCGTCTGGTGAGCAAGTGCCATGGCGTCCCTCTAGGCTAGAACGCGTGGGTCCGCCGGCGACACGTCCATGGTCCCGATGACGGACTCGAGGTTCTCCGAGGTGGTGATGAGCGCCGCCGTCAGGCACCTCACCGTATCCCGCAGATCAGCGATCTCAGGCTGCATCCGCCGAATGGTGCTGGACGACCTTGATCTGGATGGCGTTCCTCTCCGTGATCGTGAGCGTGAGCGGCCTGCCCTTCGGTGCTCATCGTCACCGCCGAACGCAGGCCGTCGCTCGTTCACGATGTCTGTGGCCTTCATGGGAAGACCCCGCAGCGCCGCGAAGACTTATGCCCAGCGTCCGAAGGAGTAGTAGTAGTAGAAAACAATTATTCCAAAAAGGTAGGATAGAGGGGCGAAAATACAGATCTTGGGTGGAGTCCTTATTTCAGGACCCCAATGTCCACCGCAGTTGCTCTTGCTTGGGATATCAGTTTCGCTGCGTCGCCAAGTCAGAGCTGAGCAGGGCAGACTCCCACTGTTCCTCGGAGTGATGTTTGTCTAGTTCAGGGGC
>JARKHS020011641.1:0-47247 GCA_030143305.2 Amblyomma americanum | reverse complement strand
ACGCGACGTGTCATGACTACTCCCGGTAGGTGTGATCGCAGTATTGAAGTGATGGCTAAACTGCGCCAGTCTCAAACCTCTCTCAGCGAAAATTTCTGCCATTTCGATTTTCGTGGGAAGCCAGTTGTACCTGTACGGTTGAGAGGTCGATACGGGGGTTTCGGGACAGATTGTACAACCTTAAGCGATGAAAATTAATCCAGCACCAAGGCCTTCACTATAGCCTACCTGGATGCACGTAAAAGCCAATCGGTCAATCGGTAGTTATAGAAAAAAGTGAAGTTATGTATACGCTGATCGTGCCTGCCAATCGCACGACCGTCCTTGTCAACTTCGCGTATAGCGCAGGTTCGCGCATGATTTCTTCATGCTTGCGCAAGTTCTGTCACTCAAGCTTCGACGGAATGGGGGAGGGAAGGAGTAAGCATTCCCAAGAAGCTGGAGGCATGGGAACACGACCGAGAGCAGTGCAGAGGGGCGCGCTGCAGAACAGCACGCCGAGGGAGGACGTCTCTTCTTTCTGCCGTCCCGCCGCGCGCAAGGAACGCTCGTTCGTCGCCGACGTTCCCTTTCATCTCCTCCGCAGTCCTCCTGTCGGGAGCAGTGCGCCCCCCGCTCGTGGTATTTAACCGTTTCCGTTCACACGGTCCCCGTGCCGACTCCGCCGCCGTCCGGATCATCGAGCCGCGCAGCTTACTCTTACTTCTGGCATGCGGCGCCTTGTCTCTTGCTCCGGCGTTGTACGCGCGTGCGCGGGCAGCGAGCGATGCCGAGTCCGTCCTGTCGCGGACGCCACTTGCAGCCAGCGATGCTGAACCCGTCCTGTCGCGGACGCCAGATCTCGCACTGGAATTTTGGCGTGCGCTGTTTGATTTCTCAGCGGCTCGTTTCGTGTTTGCCGTGCTCTGAAGATCCCATTATTTTTTTCCACTCTGGTAGCCGTTCCTGAATGCTTTTCTTCAAATAGAAAAAAAAACACGAAACCTGTAGGGGTGCCAATGTTGGCAAGGGACCCAGTGTTAAGGCAGGACGTGAAAGTGAAGACTGAAATTCGCCGCTTATTAATTGAGAACGTTGAATGCTAGCGCTGATTGTGCTCTTTATTTCTTTTATCCGCGAGCAGCATGCTTTATAGGTTGAACTCTTTTTAAGTGCCTGAGTTGAGGCTGCCTCACACACTGGCTACCGCGGCTCCTTTAAGAGCTTCCGTTCAACTAGCTGCGATCACGAGTTGTGCCCTGCGGGCTGTACTGCCGACATTCTTAGGAGGTGCAGGGGCGTGCATCGGTCTCGAAGCGGTAGCCAGTCTGCCTATAGCTGTAGCGCCGGGCAGTTCAGTAGCTCACCAGGTAGCCGACCCGGCGGGCCTGGAGGGTACGTGTACACCGACCGAAGTGGACGGATGGGGGAGGCGGTGTAGTGAGCGGGAATCTCTGGCTTTGCTCTCCCTCTTGTAAGGCTCTTAGCGGTATAATCACCTACCTTCCTGGACTTGTACACCGCTCGCTTGAGGCCCCCGTCCTTGCCTCCTAACCGCCCGCGCGCCCTGGTATTTATTTTTTTTTGTACCTGCTCCCTCCTAGCGCACCTTTCCTCTCCAATCATGCCGCACCGCTTTTCCTCTGCTTTGGGTGTTTCGTCCTCTTTGTTCTTTTCTGGTTTCCTTTCCTTACGGGAGGCGATGCGGTGGTAGGAGGTAAAAAAAAAAACAAGCGAGCGGTGCTCATTTCGGAAGCTTAACCTCTCGCGCTGACCTGCTGTTGATGCTGCTTTGCTCCGAGATTTTCTTTTTTCTTACTTTGCGCCGTTCGAGGTCATTTTCGCTTTTCGGCGCTGCTCAGTTTTGCTCCTGAATAGCACCGAAAAAAAAAAGTGACGAAGGAAGCCAACTTTTGAGGAGAGGCTCGCTTTGTTCGCGACCGAAAGAAAGTGGCTCCTCGGGGGTCGGTCAGGGGAGGTGAAACGTTCGCCTGCTGCTGGGCGGTCGGTGCAGTACGCAGGGCGCGAACAGAAAAGCGTGCACTAAGATGGTGCGCCGGAGGGACGCGAACGCAGTAGTGGTCGGAGGCATGGCGGGGGCACCCCCACTTTGCGCGATTACGAGGCGGCGTAGGGGGACCCCCTCCTAGTTCTTCTCCCGCTGCGCGCGCGCCAGGTAAATAATAAAAAGAGTGCAGAAAGGAAAAAAGGAATTACGGAAGAGAAGGGGGCGTTTGCCTGCACGAACAGAAGCATTCCTCCGGACTCCCCTTCTTTTGTTGCCGCTCATCATTAGCCGATGGTCGTTTGCCGGTGCGCGATCGGCGCCCTGAGTGCTGCTGTGTTGTCCCCGAGTGGAAGGGAGAGCTGGGCTCTTCTCTGCACGCGTCGCGTATCCCTCTGCTTCGCTGTTAGCCGCTGTGTCCCATTCACCGCCTCCTCCGGGGGCTCCCTTTCCTCCGTTGTGTCCTCCGGTAATGCCCCCAAGTTTGGATGCGTGAGCGACCGATGGAGGAAGCCGTGTTGCGCGCGCAACTACGGCCGAGCCTGGCGCCGTTTTTCCTCGTGTCGTTGGGGCGGCCGGTCTCTTAACTGCGCTTGCGTGTCGGCGCTTGTCCTCTTCTCCTAATCGAACTCGATGTTCTCGTTCTCTCACGCAATCCGTGACTTGCCTCGAAGCGTCCCCTCACACGTGTCTCTAAAATGACGTCGTGGGTGCTGTACTTGTGCAAAGTGTGTATGTGTAGTCTTCCCTGCAGTGCTTCATGCGTTACGATAGAACTGGGCGCACTTTTGCGTTGCGGAAAAGTCTGAACCACGACCGTTTGCAGTCAGGCTTAACTGGCTTCATCGTGATCGCTTCTCTGGTGGCGACATCAGGCGGCCCATTGTGGCGGCCGCCTGCGGTGACGTCCCTGGAACTAAGTGATCTAAGTGATCCAAGTTGTTCTGACTTGGGGCCAACTTGGGATTTTGCCATGAACCCATGGACATGTTGGAGCCAGTTATAAATTTTTACCTGAGGCTGTATGTTCCTTGCACTCCTTGTGCCGGGCCTCACGGTTTCTTCCCTCATCTTAATTCCTGCAGCTATCTGCCTGAAAGGTTGCAAGGAGCCGCAGGGCGACTGCGACAAGCCCAACGAGTGCAAGTGCCGCATAGGCTGGGAGGGTCCGCTGTGCGACCGGTGCGTCCGCTATCCGGGATGCCTGCACGGCACCTGCTCCCAGCCCTGGCAGTGCAACTGCGACGAGGGCTGGGGCGGACTGTTCTGCAACCAGGACCTCAACTACTGCACCAACAACCGGCCCTGCCGCCACGGCGGCACCTGCACTAACACGGGCCAGGGATCCTACACGTGCGCCTGCCTGCCCGGCTACGCCGGCACCGACTGCGAGCTGGTGCAGGACCCGTGCCTGGCGTCGCCCTGCCAGAACGGAGGCGTCTGTAGGGCGGACGCGTCGTCTTCGGCCACCGCGTCCGGAGGCATCGGGTACACGTGCAGCTGCCCGCCAGGGCTGGCGGGCCGCCACTGCGAGGTGCCGCACAGCGCGTGTGACTCGAGCCCCTGCCACAACGGCGGCAGCTGTCGCGATTCGCCTGACGGATACCAATGTCTGTGCCCGGACGCCTTTGCTGGAGACCATTGCGAGGTGCAGAGGGACCCCTGCGATCCGTCACCGTGTGCCAACGGTCAGTGTATACTTTTTGCCCCTCGAACATGTCGGCTGGTCGCGATGACAGATGGTCGCTTCTTTTTTTTTTTGCATGCTAAAGCAAAGAGACGTAATGAACCTCTTTATATTGCTGGCCAAGAATGGCCTATTGTTCTGTTTTCGTGAAGAACATTTGGAAGTTGAGCAGCACTGTGAAGCTTTAAGAGCACGGCACTAAAAACGTGCACAAATAGCAGCCAGCGGCAGGAATGCTTGCAGGAAAGGGGGATGTCAGCACTGTAGCTCTTCAAATATCTATTGCCGCACGCACTCCTAACCATCGCGTGATGGAAGTGTTGCCAGGGTAACTAACCTCGAATCCTTTGCCTCTTTTCTCTCCGACCAGGCGGTACTTGCGTGACGCTGTCCGACGGCGACTCCGGTGGCGGTGGGGGCGACCAGCACCGTTTCCGCTGCGAGTGCCGACAGGGGTTCGAGGGCCCCTTGTGCCAGACTAACATCGACGACTGCGCGTCAGACCCTTGCCTTAACGGCGCCACCTGCCTGGACGGCGCCGATAGCTTCCGCTGCATGTGCCGGCCAGGCTTCGTGGGCAGGCTGTGCAACCAGGACGTGGATGACTGCCTCACTTACCCGTGCGCCAACGGCGGCCGCTGCGTGGACCTGGTCAACGATTTCCGCTGCAACTGCCCGCCCGGCTTCTCTGGCAAGGACTGCTCCGTCAACCTGGACGAATGCGCCTCCTCGCCGTGCCTCAACGGGGGCGTATGCGTCGACCTGGCCGGCCGCTTCGAGTGCCGCTGTCCGAACGATTTCAGCGGGGAACGCTGCGAGCACCGCCCGCCAGCCCTCGCGCCCAGGGTGGCCGTGGTACAGCCTGGCAGGTCCTCGGCGAGACGGGACGAAAATGTTGGCCACGATCTGACCAGAGGCCGCAGCGAAAAGGGCCCCGAGGAGCAGCTGTCGGGAATGCAGCTGGCCCTCATCGTGACGGCATCCGTGGCCGTGCCTCTTGGGGCCCTGGTGGCAGCCCTGGTCATAGTCTGCCAGCGCCGGCGCTGGAAGGAGCGCCGCGACGCTGAGGCAGCACAGCGTCAGAACGAGAGGAACGCCGTCCAGCACCATGGCATGAACAATAAGGGCGCCGGTGGCAAGGCACCGCCTCCGGTCGTTGTGGTCAACGCGCTCGTTGAAAAGCCGCTCCAGAAGAAGGCCAACGGGGACACGTCTTCGTCGGCTGCCACGGGATCCGTGGCCAAGGTGCTCAATGTGGATTCTGCGGGCGCCGCCGCTGTGGCGGCGGCCAGGGCGCAGAGCAAGCTCTCACTTGACGACGGCGACGCAGAAGGCACGTACGCGAACACGAGGACTCTCAGCAGGCATTACCAGGAGCCTGGTGGCAATGACAGTGGCGCGTCGACAGCGCAGCACATCTTGGACCGGGCTTCGTTACAAGGATCATCCCCAAAAAGGCGAGTGCTGGCTTTTTTTGTTAAAAAGGACTAGGCATTAGTTCCTGCAATATGGCTGTGCCACATAGAAGTGTGAACTTATGTATAGATGCTACTAATAGGCTGACCATTGTGTCTATAGGAAGGTGTTCTGCTGCAGTGGTTTTGCCTCCTAAGAGGGAGATTTGCAGAGCACGCATGAATTCTCAGTGAACATTCGTCCATGTCATCGCTTGTGTTGCAAAGGTGCTAAGAAACTAGAAATCGGTGTTTTGGATTTATATGGTGGACACAGTAGAAGGAGTGGCACTCATAATACTTGATGAGCTTTGTACTGACCTTGTCTTCTTTTCTCACCTTGCAGCTGTGATTCCAGAGTGGGAGGCAATGTGGCAGTTGAGGAGGATGACATTGCGTCTGCCAAGCAGCAGTTGCAGCAGCAACAGCAGCAGCCGTTGCCGCCACAGCCCCAGCCAGTCACGGGCAGCAATGCAGTGTACGTGATAGAGGACCACTATCGGGACGAAAGCATGCTCGCGACAGAAGTGTGACCGACACGAGACTTCTACCCTAAATTAAGTGCCACGTGGGTAGTGTGCCACCGTCACAACTGCCATCGCGTCACCGTGGCCGGCTGCCTTGTGCCGACGATCAGAGGCGATCCCAGCCCCTCCTCATCCTCTTGGGGAAGAGCTGAAGCTTGGGGCGAGGACTCGCTTTCGGGGATATGACATCGCCGTGATCGTCGCCACTTGACTTGTGACGTCACGAGTCGCTGTCATCAAGTGACTGACGTCAGAAGTCACGTGACTGCTACATGCCGCCGTCAGGATTGTTGCCTGTCATCTTATGACGTCACGATTCGCCACCATCATGTGACTGTGACATCATAAGCTGTCACGTAATCGCTACGAGCCACTGTGTCGTCGTCATCGTCTGCTAGGCAATGCCACACGTGCCATCTTCGTCAACACTGCCCCTGATGTGCTAGTGACGCTTCGCGTGATGCCTGTACGGGCACCCCTTCCCTGAGCTGGTGTAGGAGGAAGCGGCAGCGAGGGAAGATAAGAGGTCGTCATGTGTGAAACTCGTGTAATGCAGATGTGTGAAGGGCAGCGCACGCAAGCCAGCAATGTGACATGCAAGCCGTCACCACGACCTCACAACCAAAATAGTCATCCCAGAAAAGTCTTCTCTTCCGTCGTCTCCATCGTTAATATAAATGCTTCCCAAGTGTGTGTGCGTATGAGAGGTGCCGCTCAGGACTGGACTGTGAGAGAGGACATTTGGCGTGCCCATGTGAGCAAAACACTCGTGATGATGTGCCTCCTGCAGAACGTTTTCTTCTTTGCCGGTGAAAACCGCCACCTCGTCACCCGCTGCAAAGAAGGGCCACCTGGTATCGTCACCCACTCATGGATCCAAAGAGCTTGTTCTATATTCCCTATGGTCTCTGTTCTTTTGATGCGCACGCTTCAAAGCCAGAGGCTCCCTTTTTTATTGCGAAGTCAGCTGGGACACCGTGGCAGAGGCCCTGTGTGCCTTGCTGCGTGTGTCCTTGCGGAGTCCTAAGAAAACCGTCTGGGTATTTCCACCATTTTCTTGTTTTCATGCATTATTGTCTTTTTTTTTCTCATGTTTATTGCTTGTTGATTAATTTTATTACCCATTCTTCTTTCACATCTCTGTGACCCAGCCAAGTCCGTGGTGTCTTTTAAATGCCTGTCATAAGAGGGAGCGTTCTTCTATACAGCATTATTGTATTCACTGTGCAGTGCCTCAATAGAGACAGGTGTGCAGCTCGTTTCATTTGCATCTGCGTCCTAGTTTCAATGTTTGTTTCTGTGTCAGAGTGCATAACCATTTACAGCCTTGTTTCTGCACCAAAATCTCCTTAATTTTAGTTATTAGGCGACCTTTTTTTGTTTCTGAAAGAAAAATTGGAGACATTGTTGCCTAGATGCATTCTTTCATAACGCGTTCCTCCTCTTGGGCTGTTTTGAGTGTATGCATATATATGGTGCCTGTGCCTTGGTCTCAGTCGTCTGGTCATTTTCCTGCCCATGTTGTTTGGTGCTGTTGCCTGTTAGCAGTTTGTTTTTTTACTTTCACATTCTCATGAGCATTTTTCTTAGACCCTTCTAATCCTTCCACGCTGACCTGTTTTTTCCTCTCCGTCCGTAATTTATTTTTATTTTGCGCTAAGGTAATGGCGCCACGGGGTGTCAAACGCATGGGGACGCTTTGCTCGGAGTGTGACTTTATTCAAACTAAGAGTCTTGCATGCGGTTGCAGAGCAGTTCTTGTTTTTGCCTGTAAGCTGTCTATTATATATCTGGCATAGATCTTGTCAATTCCACATTCAGAGCCATTATAGCGCTCTTCAAACTTCTTGCATTTCCACGACCGTGGTTTGAAAATAGTTTTGTTTTATTTACATAATCAAGTCCTTGTGGAGTCATCAATTTGCTCCAGTCACAGCTCTGAGACTTCACCTGTTCAAATCCTTCTGTACCTCTTCGAAGCATGCGCTGTCCAGCTGATTTCTCGGTTATTGTTTGGCTCGTTGTTTCTTGTTCTCATAGTCTTATTGCTTGTTGCTTGTGTCAGCAAGGATGTGGAACTGGAGTTTTTTCAAATGTAGGTGTTCATCCTGGCATATCTAACTACCAGGTCGCCTTTTTCGTTCCTGCTCATGCTCCTGCATCACTCATCTTAGCTATTCCCTTATCACCACCCGGTTTCACAAACGTCAAACGTGCTCATAGAGGTGAAACTGCGAAATTCTTAATTTAAGGGCCATGATATTCCTTTGCGCGCCATGTTTTGAATAAACATTTTTAATTGCATTGTGAACCTGACCGTCACGCGAAAGACTTTGCCATGATGCACATCCGCGACCTCATTGTTGTCATGCTCTAGGGTCATGTCTTCGCGCTTTTGAAATGAGGCGTACGATAGTATCGTGAAGCTTGAAGAGCAGGAAATTTACTGACCATGCACAGTGGCAGCTATGCAACCCGGCACAGTTACCTTCCCTAGGAAAAAAAAATAAAAGCAAGTGACATTAAGGCGGCAGCTTGGTCGAGATGTTTCTCCATGTTTGCTTTTTCTTTTTCTACCGTTCTCTGTTCCACCTTTTATTTATTTTAAGAGAAGATGTTTAAGTGCCGCTCGCGGTGTCTCCGAGTCGTGAGTACCCGTGCAGCCAAGGCGGCCGATTGTACCACAAAGAGTATTATTAATAATAACTGTTTAATTATTCACAATCGTCTAGTTTCGTTACGCAAGGTTTACGCTCATCACCACAGTAACGCTGCCCTGAGGCAGGGGGTCGAGCGTCATTATCTTAGGGCGCAGGCTGGTTTGTGTGCTCATGTCGCCGAGGCTGTTAGTTGGCCTAGAAATCTATTGCGCCGTCTGTCTTGCGGCTTGTAACTTCCAAGTGCCCAGCCCAGCCCACTTTTAAGAGCACGCATTTTAATCGCACCTATTCGTGATCCGATAGAGAGTGTTAATGGCACATTGTGTTGATCTTAAGCGTTTTGTGGGATGCCGGATGTATTCTTGCACCTGCTCTGATGACATGATACCTCCTATGATGCATTATTATGCTCGCCGTGCTTCTCTCTTGTGAAATTGTCATAAGACGTAATCCTTTTTACAGAAGCCTCTAACAGTGAGCTACCAAGCTTTAATGGGTTTAGCTCTTCTGATAAAGTGAAGCTGGTCCTCTTTTTGGTGTTTTAAGTGTACGGGTGTAACCCTTGCGTAAACGAAGCGAGAGTGGTTTACGAGTCATGCGTAACGGTTTTTAGAAACAGGAAACGGCCTTGACGTCACTACCGGAGAGCCATAGTCGTCCGTGTATGTGTGTGTGTCCATTTGTTCTCGCTTTGGCGTGAGCTCATGTTTTTTTATTAAAGAGAGACAGTACATGCCTGTCTGTGAAATTGCATTCGTTTCATTTTTTTGTTTGTATGTCCTCAGAAGGATCGTTATTTCCTGTGCCTATACACTTTTTTTTTTTCCTACGCTCTCACGATTGTCTCTGTACAGCGTGCCCAACATAATTTATGAATATCTGTAATATTTCTTTTAAGAATATGCGAAAAAGAGTCCTGTACATATGTATATTTATGAAGTACCTTAGGAGTTACAAGATGCAAATCAATGAACATCCCCTCCCATTTCCCCCAATGCCCGACTTGTACATATAGTCTTCGGCAAAGAACGAAGCAATGAAAAAGAAAAGCGTGAAAAAACAACGCATTCAATAAATGCAGAGTCGTTATTTTTGCACTGGAATGCTGTCGTGCGTCTCTTATTCTGCTTCACGTGCCTGGCCCTCTAAATGGCCGCACGAAATTCGCGTCTTTTTTTTTTCAGGCTGTGTGGGCAACTTTTGCGGGTGTAGACAAACAAGGGGAACTCCACAGAGTGCTACGAAGAGACCTTCAAAAAGAGCAAGTTATTGCGACCAAGGGGTTATGATCGGACTCAGCGTGGATGTATAAACTTCGCTATAACGGATATAATGAAGAAATGGCGATTACTCTTGGAAGCTTGGTCAACACAGGCTATAAGGAAGTAATCGCCGGGCTTCTTCATTATAACGAGGTTCAACTGTATTCCAGCCTTAGAAATGTACAGCCTACCAAGCTTGCCGGTTGTCCACGTTGTATGGCTAGTTTTGCATCCTGTTTTCGAAATCTCTCAGTGGTGAGCAAAATTCAAATTTTCATCCCTCCGAAGCTTAAAGCAGCAACTGCATGGACACTTCCTCGCGTATGTGCGGAGCGCCTGCGCGCACAGCGCCGCGACGGGCGTCGAAAAGGGGCATGCACCTCAATGCTCCTGGGGCTGGCTCGTTCCCTCTGGAGACGACGGAAAGAATTTCAAGGCGTTAAGAAAAGGGGTTTAGGGGGCGCTGAAAGGACAACTTAAAACCGCGAAAAAAAGGGGGGAACCTGAAAGACCTCCAAGCGATGAAGAAAAAGTCCCCGAGAGCTTCGGGGTTTTCCTATTGTAAACCGGATCCCGCTTCCGACGCGTGCGCAAGCGCCCGGGCGCAGGCGCGGATATCTGATATGTAAGTACAGATATCTGCGCCCCACTCGCGCATGCGCAGACAGGCTCCAGCGTACGACCGTGCGCGTAGGCGCTCCGCCCGCACGCCTAGGACGTGTCCATCGAGTTGGGGCTTAAGGCTTCCAGAGATGCTACAGAGAACGACACTACGCTGGTTAGAAGCGCACTTCCTTGGGATGTACTTACAAATTGGACAAAGGTGCTGCCTGACCAGGCCCGTATATCGTGGCCTAAGTGTTGCTGTTGCAGCCTTTACGCGACCCAGAATATGACGAGGAGAGGCGATTCCAGCTCACATCTCTGAAAAGTAGGGGGGACCATAAGGTTGCACTGCAGGCGTCTTATTCCTTTGGCGGAGTTGAGTTTAGGAAGACCTCCAGTCTTCGAGATATCTTCAGAACGCCGAACTACACCACAATCGGTGACGGTCTTCACTATGTTCTTCCTGTTTGCCAAGATCAAATCAGCCTTTCTGCTTTCATAAGCGAGCAGTGCGGGAGGATTGTGATAATTATTATTACCTTCAGGATCCACCTGTGCCACGGATAAAGACATTTGACCAAAGTGTCGCCACAGTGGAGCGATATCTAGCGAAACCTTGACCTTAAGTTTGCATTTCGAAGGAACACGCAGAGAGCTTCCGAAATGCAGTGCCAACTTTCCCAACCATGGCTGCCAGTGAACTTTCAATGTCAGCTACAGGAAACATTTGCGTCATCTTGACTGCCGCCAACAGAACGACCTGTGTCGTCATATCATGTTCAAGAAGAACAGCGCGAAAAGACAAGGACCACAGGATGATACACAAAGACAAGCGCTGTCACAGGATGATACACAAAGACAAGCGCTGACCACAGGATGATACACAAAGACCTGTGGTCCTTGTCTTTTCGCGCTGTTCTTCTTGAACATGGCATACCAACTCGCCCAAGCATCAGTCCTAACGATCGTCATATCAAGCCGGGTCGGCCAATCAGAGTGCGATTCGCAACCGCATACTGAACTAGATAGCAGCTTTTCCAGTGGCGCACTAATTAAACGCGTTAGTACCCAGGTGAAAATTTCCTGCTGGGAATCTGCTGGTCCCAACACTGCTGGGATTTTGGCAGATTCCCAGCAGCTGCTGGGACCAGCAGGAGCTGCTGGGACCAGCAGGCGTTGCTGGGACCAGCAGGCGTTGCTGGGACCAGCAGGCGTTGCTGGGACCAGCAGTTGTTGCTGGGACCAGCAGGCGCTGCTGGGACCAGCAGGTGTTAGTGGGGCCAGCAGGCATTGAAATGAGCTTTGACCTCTCAAAATGTGTGAAAGAATAAGATCAGTAGAAACGAGGCAAATACCACCAACACAGAGCTGTATGGTATTGGTGTCACTTCTATTGTTCTAGTTCCTTCACGCAGAATTCGATGAACCCAAGCTAAACCAACGTGCCAGTTCTGCTCATCCGAGACTGCCGAGCAAACACAGCTCATTGGACACAGGTTCCCACTTGCTGCTTTGACGCATACTAATGCATTACATGTTCTCAACAGCAGGAGAGGGCAAGAAGATCTACTTGTCTTGTGCAGTTTAGCATGTTTATTCTCATGTTATTCTCATGTGAATGGACAGTTCACTGCATATCCTTCCTCTTGGATTTTACGACATCTTGAATCTTCTCGCTGAGGATCCTGTTGATGTTTTTTTACGACGGGGTCCACGTCCACGCCCTTTTGTAGACCCCAGTGCTTGACCGTGGCTGCAAAAAAGTATTTACAACAGTTAATAAGGTGCTGCAGAGATAGCTGCCATATGAAAGGAAGGAGGGGTGTGACAGTAGGATCCAGCAGGTGATTGCAGGGGCATAGTGCACATAACTCCCAACTTGCTATAATAACTAAAGAACTTTAGCCAACTCGCTTCTTGGCCTATAAAAAATTATCATTCACGGTTTCAGATTTAATCTGACGTTTAAAGGTGTCTGATAATTATAAGGCAGCTTATAGCTAAGCAGGCGTACTACTTACCACTTGGCGGCTGTCGCGGCTTTGAGCTGCCAGTGTTTTGCTTCTGGCATCGTCCATATTTTTTTTTTTAGCATGGTCTCATCATACTCTGCTTTTTTGGATGCCAGCAGAGTTCGCTTTTGCTTCTAAAGAACGAAAAAACTAAAAACACAGGATGTGCTGCAACAAGCATACACTACAACACATCGCAGGTTAAATTTCACGAGATTGCACAATCAAACAAGATATAACACTGCACAATGCAAGCACACCTTCTTCTTTTGGGCTGCTGTTTCCTCTTCACATGTCTCACTTGAAGAATCATGCGAATCTAGAATTTTTGGCATCGCAAGTCTTTTTGTTTTCATCCTTTCCTGGATTTCTTTCTCCGACTCTGCAGTGAGAAATTCAGACATACACACACATATATTATAGTAACCCAGTTCGCGTGGCAAAATCTCATGCAATTAAGGTGCACAAAACTGAGCCATTACCTCCTAGCATCAGGACTTGGGTGCTGTAGTGACTGCTGTCCTTTCCGTCCAGCGGATCTCTCCAGAACGCGGTATACACAGACCGCGTATTGAAGTCTGTGTTGTTTTTCGGGTTGAAATTCGTAATATCCTTTGCAGGAATCACGTACAACTTCTTATCTATATCGTGCGCGAACCTGACAACGGCAAACATCGCACGTGTCTGTGGAGCGTGATGCACACGAAGGATCACTAATAACTCTGCAAGCGCAGATCAGCCGCAGATTAATTAACTGAATAAGTTCGGATTAGCGAAGTAATTTAAAAAGCTAAAAGCCGCCACAGTATGATAGAACAGAGAGACGGGGATCGATACTCGTCCGTGCACTCCGAGAAGACAGGGAAAAAGGGGAAAAGAAAGGTAAACAAGTACCCAATGTTGCTATCTCCAAAAATCGACGCGACAAACTTCGGACAAGAAAAAAGGTAGTCAGTAAGCAAGTTTTTCAAAACTGGTTTAAAACAGCACAATTGATACACAGTTACTTATTAAGTTTTAGTGGCATGTTCATGTAATTAAATGTGCTAATTTACTCGTAAATCAGTTCAATGAGCTCTTGAAGGATAGCCACATCGGCATTTTCACCAGTCCAGGTTGTCTAAATCCAATCCAAATCCAACTAGACGCTTCGTTCAACTCGACGACTGTAGTGCAGTGAACTAGTATATTTTCCGTAACTGTAGGGCCTCCTGCAAAATAGGCTAGGACACGAGTTTTTTTTTTTTTGTAAGGGCCGCCCGATACAAAGAGAAAGCCCCATATCCAAATCCTGCAGCAGCAACAGCAATCCCCGCCTAGTGCTTCTCTTCGGTCGACGTTCAAGTGCTATTCGGATGGTGGCCGTGGTATTATTGTCACAGTGAGCTGAAAGAATGGGCCGCAGGAATAAGCGGTACCGGCGTTGTCTTGACCCAGGCAGCGATGCTGGTCTTCCGACTTCCACCAGAAGTTATCTTCGGATGTCTGCGCACCCACCGTCACCAGCTGAAGGGCCTACGCGGTAATCGTCGCCAGTGCAAGGGGATACGCACCCGACGTCAACAGCGCAAGGATCTCCGCGGCCGCCACCATCGCCAGCGCAAGGATTTACACGCTAACTTCGCCAGAGCAAGGTCCTACGCGGTCATCTTCACCAGCGCTGACATCACCACAGGCCACGCATCATGATGGGGATGATTATGGCAGCAGCTATAATTGGTCAGGTCCTACGGAAACTCCTACATCGTCGAGCAATCACACGCAACTGCCTGACTTTTCCGAGCACCCTGAGACGTCAGATCAGACGCAATGCAGTGATTTAACTGTTGAGGACTTCCTTGCACTGACTGTGAATTTTGCCATCGAGTATGGATTGTCTTGGAAGGCAATCAAAGCGCTTCAAAGACTGATATTATATATTCTTGAAAGCATGATCTTCCATTGACGAAGTATCGTTTTAAGAAAAGCGTTGGAGTTGGAATTCACAAGGCGAAGTTCCACTTTTACTGCTAGCCATGCATGGAGCTTGTCGCAGAAGCTTGTCACTGTGTTTCTTTATTTAGTTACACCTGTCTCCCAATAAATACTCAAGTTTCAAGCGCTGAAGCAGTTGCCAAATGGCTGTTAATACACACCTTCTGAATGAAACTAGTCATGTCTAGTTGGTTTCTAACTAGCTAGGTCATCTGGTCCAATACACGCCAGGTTGAATTCCCAGCTGATCAGTTTTTCTCCAGGCAAGTAAATAATAATCTCAATATAAAGTCGGTTTCTTCTCTACTGAGACCAGTAGAACCCTTCTGACGACCGGCTACTTGATTTTAAAAGCAACAATATGTTTCAGTTGACCGAGTACAAAACCAGCAGGTTTACTGCTGGGACCAGTTGATCGAGTACAAAACCAGCAAGGTTGCTGCTGGGACCAATCCGCCAACACAAAACCAGCAAGTGGTGCTGCTGGGACCAGCAGGCTCAGACATCAAAACCAGCAAGGTTGCTGCTGGGACCAGTTCCCAACACAAAACCAGCAAGTAGTGCTGCTGGGACCAGCAGGTTCAGACCAAAACCAGCAAGTGGGCTGCTGGGACCAGCAGGCCCAGACCGAAACCAGCAAAGTTGCTGCTGGGACCAGTACAAACCAGCAGATTCCCAGCAGGAAATTTTCACCTGGGTAGAGTGAAGGTCGTATCACCGGAAGGGCAACGTCATGGCTTGATTCATGTCCTATTCGCTTAGCCTTGTTCTTCCACGAATCGGTAATGCACTGCGTCGTCTCAGGGGACAGTTTTGGCATCGGCACGTTTCGGGCGGCGGAAGCGCTGGCTCCCGGCCGGATTCGGTCGTTGGGCGGGGTGCGTGGCGCAATGTTTCTAAAACGCTCGGAATGCTTCCCGCGTTTCCGCTCACTCGAGGCTGCGTTTGAAACAGTTGTATATTTAAACGAGTGAATAAATAAGCTAACTCAACGCATTCCCAGCGTCGCCTAGCGAGCACGAACAGGGTGGGAAGGAAGGCAATTGTGTTACCATACCTGTTATGATTGCTTTCGCGTTTAATTTGTGTAATCTTGATTTGGCAGTTTGCAGGTGGAACCTGCAGGTTAGCGGTTGTCATTTATTAGTAGAGAAATACATAGCGTGCAGCCTTCTCCGCGTTACACCTGAAATGCCTTACACAGCATGACAGTATACCGCAGGCGGTGGCCTAGTGGTTCATCCTCCGCCTCGCATGCGGGAGGTGCGTGGTTCGATTCCCAGCGTCGCCGGGTACCCACCGGTGATACAATGGGTACAAGCTTTCCCCTGGCCTGGTGCTCAGCTTCTTTAGGGTGAATTGTTTGGGAAATTGGTCTTTGACCCCACCTGAAAAGAACAGAAAAAAAAATCTTCCATGGCGCTCTTTGGTCACGGATGCCATTACGCCATAATCATCACCACCTTCATCATGCCACGCGCAAGCGTATTTCTTTACGGAGCAGTGCAGAGTGTTGCTCAAAATTCGTCACCCCTAAACACCTTCGTATCATCCAGGCGCTTGGTAGCTTAAAGCAGACCCTGTGGCAGCATTTTCGCGGGAGCGCCCATATAGAAAACATTTTACTCTTTAAGGCTGTCTCTTTCTTCTATTCCTCTTAACGATGTTCCCCTTCCATGATTAACCTGGATGGGTGCGGTAACATAGCCCACTGCACACTTTTTCCATCAGGTGAGGGAGATGTCGAACCGTCTCTTCTCCGGACTGTTGCAGACTCGTTCCGCTGCCGCTCCCACTTGGCGCACAGCAATCTAGCGAGCAATATGGCGACGCCCAGGAAGCCATTATTGGAAAGGTCTGCATGAAAAGTTAGTTCATGTGGATTACCCGGGCGGATTACGTAAGTGTGCGGCAGAGTGGCCTAACGTAGTGTGTCTAAAAATTGCGCGCTCTGTCGGATCGGTAACCGCACTTTGCTCCTTCAGAAAACTTCCTCCATAAGAAAACCAAAAATAAACACGAAAGTATATAGGCTGGCAGAAAAAACTTTTCAACGTCTATTGACTAGTGAAATGAAGTTTATCCGGCAAGATGAAACATAAAGACGCAACAGCAGCGTCATGCTCCTTAGATCTCTGGCAGCCTGCCTCATTTAACACGCTCAGCGGTCCAGCAACCTCCACACCACAACGTTTTCTTTCTTTTTTTGAAGCAAAAATTGAGATTACAAAGAAACTAAAGTGAGAATCCCAGAAGCTCGCCTGGCTTCCTTCCTTGCAACGCACTGTCAACCGTGGCGGCGCTTGACCGCGGCAACTCTGCAAAGCTCACCTCTTCCGTCTTCCCCTGTCTCCTTCCTCCTAGCAAAATTATCTCCCACGGTGTTGTTGTTCGCGCAAATGCTTGCGTGAGCCATCGCGCGTTAAGCATGGAAAGCGATCGCGTTCTGCGTCGCTTATTTTGCAAAACCTGGCTAGCACAGCGCTCGACTGCACCGCCGTTAGTGGCGGCGATGATAGACGTTAGGAAATCTGGAAATTTGCAGTAGACGTTAGCAAAAGGCTACTGGAAAATTGGTGGCTCAAGAATAGGGTGGGGACGCAAGGATACAGTTCCACCTTAACAAAAACTTCTTTAGACAGTCTATAGACTGTCCATAGACTTCTGTCTATAAAGTGTAGACTATCTATAGGCGAAGACTAGAGAACAGTCTAAAGACAATACGAATTCTATATACAGTCTATAGAATTATGGCCATACACTTTTAGTAGACTTTTGTCTATGTACAGTCTGTACACTATGAATATACAAAAAGAAATATCTATAGGAAGGCACTAGAGTCTATAAGAAGTCTATAGACTGTCTATAGACCATTTTTTATAATGGCATGGTTAAAAATTGGCCAAACGTACAATTCAGCACAATTTTTGTATCTGAAGAATTATGGCATTATTATATATAGCACCACTGTGGCCTAGTCGTTTGAGCATCTGCCTAGCATGCGGGAGGTGCGGGGTTCGATCCCCAGTGCCGCCGATTGCCAACCGGTGATACAATGTGCACAAGCTTTCCCCTGGCCGGGTGCTCGGCTTATTTAGGGTCAAATGCTTGGGAAATGGGTCTCTGACCCCACCTTGTGTAGAAGAAAATACCTTATGCCATAGAGCTCTTTGGCAACAGGTGCCTTAGCGCCATAAAAATCCTCCATCGTCACCATCACCTTCATTACTTCACCACCATCACAATCATCATCACATCATCGCCATCATCATCACCATCATCTATAGCACCGCTGAGTTTGACAAACTGGTTCGAAGAATTGTAAATGAAAAGAAATACCGGGCATCATGTGACACCACAGTTAGTAAGGGGTTACGTCTCTGCATCAACCTGCTAACGTGAAGAAGAGCGCCAGGAACAAGAGGAGATAAAATGAAGAAGAAGAAGAAAAAACAAAGAAAAAATCGATGAAATACGAAGGCAAACAAAGTCCGTGCACGTATACGGACGCCCTTGAGTGCACCGGAGGAGGTCTTAGCGGAACATTTCCTTCGCAAGCTGGCCACGCCGCTAGCGCTAAGCGCGCTGCGCCTCGCGTCGTCTGCTATCATCGACCGTCTCGCATGGCGTAGGCCACCCCCGAAAAAAGAACTTAGCGCGAATAGAAGGAAAGAAAGAAAGAAAGGAAATAAACTCTACGCTCGGCTTCCCAAGTAAGCGACAGTGCGCTCATCGCTGAGTACGAGATCACGACTGAGGTGTTCCTGGTGTTTCCTTCTGTCATTTTTGCTTATCGGGAAAGAAATTCGCTTGCGTGCGCAGTGCGAAGGAAACGAGCAGAAGTGCGGGATTGCAAGAAAGCAGAAGTGCGGGACTGCAAGAAAGCAGGCGATGTATCGCCGAAGCAGACGACGTTGCGTCGGCGTCGTCTGAGACGTGTGTTTGTTGCTTTTGCACATACGGCGTATCGGTGATAGGAAAAAAAACGCAAATATTGCCGCAACCGCTGAAAGAAGAAGAGTTGAATCAGAGACAGAAAAAGGTGAGAAAAGAAAAGGAAAGATACGAACAAAGCATCAGCGTGCGCTTCACGCACGCGCGGGGAATTGTATTTGTTGCACTCGATTCATCCGGGCGTACGTCGTGAGCGTGATTCAAATAGAAATGGACGGTGGCCGCAAACATATTAGCAGACGACGCGTGTTGTGTGGTGTATCCGGAGCCGTAAAGGGCGAACTGAGTCAAGTTCCGTGAGCAATTTTTACCGTGTTTTCTTTTTTCGGTTCGCTCGAAGATAGCTCCTTTCCGAAGGTCATTACTAAGTTCTTCGCCTGCAGCTCAAGAAACAGCGCAGACTTGGAGGGCAGTGAGTTTCTTCTTTTCCGACTGTCTTTGGAATCGCGCTTCACGCTTCAGTTTTGAAGGAACGTTGTCGGAATCTCGCGATTTCTCGCATCGTGCGTGAAGATTCGTCAGTACTGGTCTTGCAGCGTGTTTGAATTTGATGACAACGCCCCTTCCCGTACGCCTGCTGCGGTTTCGTCCAGCGTTCGTTCGTTTAATGTTCGTTCGACTTTAAACTTTGTTCTCGCGTTTCGCACACAGTTTTTTTTTCTTTTCACTGCTCCAGCTCCTCGAAGTCAGCGGACATTTTCTGCCGAATCCTGTAGGCTTCGCTTAATGGCCTTCACCATCTGTTCAACGACTTCACGGGTGCGGCTTGAGTCACCGAATGTGGCGTCGACTTTTTGTTGCGCGGTGAGTCGTGTTCACTGGACTGGCTTGGAACCTTCGAACATCTGCTGAAGGCAAGTTCATTGGAGAGGTTTGGGATCTTCAAACATCTGCTGAAGCCAAAGCGGTGAGTGTGTCCTTTTAGTGAAGAGCGTCCGACGCAATTCCAGATTAAGGTCGCTCCATCGCAAGACAATTGGCCACAGTCAAAGCTGCGATGCAAAGAAAAAAAAACATAGATACTGAAACGCGAAACCGTGTGTGCAACTGATAGGAAAAATAATTCCCATCGATTACCAAGAGAAGCCTATGCATTTTGTCGTCTACTACTTGTACCTCTTTCCAAGTTCGTCTTGAATCTTCCAAGCACCTAATCTATTCAGGTTGCACATTAGAGCCAGAAAGTATCGATCTATAATGCTCGCGGAATGCCTCTGCAGCGTATGAGCTCGTAGTTTGATGCATATACAGAGGGCTATGGTCATGACGTTAGCAAGGACAGTGATGAATGGAGCAAAAGTTAAGGCCTGAACTTGTCGCTGGTATTTCGTGTTTAAAGAAGGGGCGTAAGGAGCTATACTAGGGAGCAGTAACGATTATGTCACTGAACACAAATTCAACGAAGGGCAAGTCAGGGTAGACAGCAGCTAGCCAGTTAGTCATAAAGCAGCAGCTAGCCATGCAGTTAGCCAAAAAATTTGTCAGTTTACTGATGAATGTAAATGCCTGTTCATGACCATATGTTCTGCAGCAATAGGATGGGCAGCAGAGTGAATTTCTTTCCGATGAAAGCCTCTGATCTTTACCAGATTTAAAGTTGAATTGATAAGGCGGCTGCTACCTTTCTTATCATTAGATTTGCGGCATTGTTACATTGTCAAAACGTCTTTTTTTTTTTTACCGTAAGGTCGCCTCATTTCACATCGCGTTTCCTGCGGAATGATTTAAGTCATATTTTAGAAAACTTAATGTTTTGCACAGAAAAATTGCATTAGGCCTTCCTTGGTCGAATAGCGTGCTGCGCCATTAATTTTTTTTTAGCTCTTACTCATTACAGGCAATGCTCGCGTCATTTCGAAAAAAGTACATTGTTTCTCGTATTATTACTCACACGCTGTTCAGAATTTTAGTTTTCAATCTCTATGGAACGCTGCAACACACACTTCGGTGTCAATTGCTGCATATCGTCCACTGTTATTTTGTCTCTGCAATATCTCTGGATCGTCTGCTTTGCCTGGCTTGTCGACTATACGCCGTTCAACGAGATCACCAGAGGAAGAGGAATTCTCGCCCCCACACGTCAACGTCTCATCGGATCACGTCAGATCAACGTCAAGTGAATACAGATGAACGTCGGATGAGCGTCTCACAGCTCTCGTTCAGTTTTCGCCATACTACTCAACCTGTGAAGTACGTGATATAAGGTCAGAGAGCATTGAGCCATCAAAAACGGCTTACAGTAGAACTCCGTAGACACTCCTCCGGTTGTTGTGCTTTCCAGGCAAGTACAACGCGCGTTCGCCAGGTAAAGCCAACGTAAACACAAAACCGGAAACGCATAGTTTATTTTTTTTTCGTTTTTACGTGTTCATATATATATATATATATATATATATATATATATATATATATATATATATATATATATATATATATATATATATATATACCCGTGAAAAGCGTATCAACGGCTTGTATACATGTTCCGGCCGCCATTTTAATGGTGCATCCTATGGCAATTTTTACGCCGTTATAACAGAACCAGAGAGGTCGCGTACTATACGATTAATCTACCTTGGCCCCTCTTTCCTCAACAAACGTGCTTTGCATAATTAGTGCGCCTGCAAACAGTCCAGCAAGCTGCACTACACGTTGCTACGCGCCAGCAATTTCCATGCTCTTATAGACCTTACTTATTACGAACTTCCCTTCCACCCCCCCCCCCCCCCCTCCCCTGCCTTTTCCCCAAGCCTAGCCTTTTATACTCTGACGAACATGTCGTGTTTTCTGCTTGCTCGTACACGTGAGATATTTTTTTTTGTTTGCTCGTCTGCATGCAAGAAAATTTCGAAGTAAAAATTAGACGTCGTTCTGCCACGCGCCGTCTGTCACGTTTTTTTCTCGCTACCGTCTGCTCCGCTTGGTTTGGTCAGCGCCGCGATTGGCCAAGACGAGACGAGGAACGCCCTTGGCGGCCCCTAGCGGGCTTCTTCAACTTATTTTCTTTGCTTTTTAATCTCATTTCTCGCACGCGCCAACTGACGCATCCGCCATCTGGCGATCGGAGCTTGCAACGCTTGCCCGCCTCTGCCTTTCGCGCACACGTAGGTAGGGACCACCACTCCGTCCGGAATGGGCACTTAAAGCAGACGCGAGAATGAACGAAAGGAGGCGTCCTCGGTGAAAAGAAGGCGGGTGAAAGGTGTTGTGTACTTCCTGCAAACGACCACACGAAAGCAGTAGCCCTCTCTCGAACGGGCTGTTACCTTTTCTTTAAAGACCAAGACTCGTGAGCTAACTGTGCCCGGATTGTGTGCAGCGAGTTGAAGCTGGATGCGTGTCGGGTCCGCATTTGGCTGTCTTTACGGGGGGGCAACGTGACTTTGGCCTTTATATGCAGCCAAAGCTTGCCCTGACGTCGAACAGATTTTCTGCACAAAGTATGTTAGAATGCATACAAATCATTTATGAAATTGCAGCTTGCATTTCTAACAGGCTGGGACCGTCTCGAGAGAAAGAATCACCTCTCACTCGATCGTGAACAGGCCGCTCCGACTAACTTGCTGCCTAATTTTTTCAGCAGCAGGGAACTCACCGTCTGGTTGCGATGAAAATTTTGCTCTGCATTAGGTTTTTTAGTTTCTTCGGTAGAACGGACTCTGTATTTGCACATTTTTCCCAGCTTGCTAAAGAGCATGCCAGAGGCTTGAAATACAGATGAGTAGAACGGCATCTACAGGCTTCGCGAAATGGAAGGCTGTTTTGGTTCATTCCAAGAAGCTGACAATGTATTAGAAGACCCACCGCTGATGAATCTCTTTCTCTCTCTACTCCGTGGTCTACGCTCTAAACACGAAGGAGTAAAAAAATAGAGTAAGCTGTACCTCTAGAGAACTCCCTTTCATAAAAAGGAGTGCGATACAGGACACCCTTTTTACCCTTTTTTACACCCATATTGACGTGTTCGTATTTAGAGTGTAGTGTTCAAGCGAATATGAAAAAAATTCGCGCAATGCTTTAGGATGGCGTATGGAGGTTGACTGCTCCCTGCAATCCCACCGACCAGGGAAGACGGCTGCAGCTCGTACTTCAGTGCACGCAACTGTGAGCATGGTTCGAGGCCCTCTACCCCGGAGTTCGTGCTTGAGAGCTCAGCGTCGTTCAACTTTGATCTTGCTGCCCCATTGCTCACGAAGTTGGGCCGTGTCATTACGATTCAGTCGGGCGGCGAGTCTGATGACGTGTCAGTGTTGCATTACGCCGCGTTCTCGAGCTTTTCACTGCGCAAGTTTCCGAGTTTTCCTTCTGTACAGGAGCTTCGTCGCCTACCGGCTGTTGCCATTAGAGTCGCCAGGCCGGAGCTGTGGCGCTTGGCGACCTTGACCTGCCGGTGAGGGAGTCGATATTGCGCACAGTCAGGCGAGGAATGAGATTTCAGCGCTCACGAGGTACAAGTTTATAGTTATGGCGCAGTCCGACTTTCTTAATATTTTAATATTTATTTGAAATACCTTACAGGCCCCATGGGGGCATTGTGTAAGGGAGGTTACAGAGTAAGCAGCCTTCTAAAGTGGTATACAAAAGATAGACCTCAATACAGGGCTCATCAACATTACTACCAAGATAAAAACATGAAACAGGAACAACTGTAGTAATGAAAGGCCACAAAGGTACACTTAAGGAAATAACATGAGTAAGACTTAACGTAAGGCATTAATACTAGAAAGTAAATTACACAAAGAATGAACATATGAGGGAGTACAATTCTTGAAGTGATATTCAGGGAAAAAGACGCAAAAAAGCAATAATATATACAGGTCATACAAGTGAACACACGACGCAGCATAAAATAGCAATTCACAGGAGCGAGATATCAATGCATCACAAATATCACAAACATAACCTTAAACCTCTTGAACATAACCTTAATCGTGAGGAAACTGTGGAATACTGTGAGATACTGTTATGAACATATTAACGGGAACGGCCTAAACTAACCGTCCGATGCGTAGAGAAATGTTGCTTTTGATGTTTGTACAGCACTCGCACTGAGTAGTGAAGACTAACGTAAAAAAGCCAATAGGGTGCATTTTTGACAGCAAATATTAGAAAACTGAAAGCGTCCGATGGAGAGGTCTACGGATATATTAGTGTGAAACCACTGTTCCGATGAGTAATTTCGTTTTCTTTCGCAATCAACATAGTTACATTATCTACAGGGCACGGTGTTGGCTTAGAACGTTTGAATGATCGCACGACAGAAAGCGCAACTTGAACTGTGTTTAATGAGACTTGAGACTGTGTTTTAATGCAAAGCCGAAAGGCTTCGTCGCAATTGAGCTCACGAAAAAAAAAGACAAGAACAAACTAAACGCCCACGTTCAGGAACACACCGCCACAGCAATCTCGCCACAGAACAAGTATGTGTCTCGGAGGGTAGAAGCCGGGAGCATCGCGCGGCACCCGTAACGAGTCTCATCAGTGTCCCGGCTTGTCACGCGGCTTGATCCAATCCGAGCCAATCCAGTGGCCTCTGCCGGTCCTTCGGGTCGGGAGCGAAGCTTGCTTTCGTGCCGTAAACGAGGAGCACAGACGGATTGTTGCCTGCGCTGGCGTGAAACGTTCCCAGTCGGTGGCTCATTTTTCCCGCCAACAATCCTCACTGCTATCACGCCGCCACAATCCTGAGCGGGCTGAGGTTAAACCGTGTAAGAGGCGCGAGGGCTGTAAGCGGGGCGTCTTGCAGCCCTTGACACCCGCGATTAAGGTTCCCGGATGAAGAAGGATCGCCGGCCCCGTTGCGCGGATGGGACGTTTCGGCTCTCTCCTTCGACTGCTCTCCGTGCGGACAGTTGTGTGCAGCGGCGCAGCTCGAACAGTACCGGCCTTCTGATATTTTGTACCTTATCTGCCGACGTGCTCATGTCGATGTAAACACCTTTCTTTAATTTTCTTAATAATGAATAATATTAATTGATTATGAGGAAGGGAGAGACACAGGAACTGACTCACTACTCGGCGGATACATAAACTATGCTCCCAAGAAATACTATTTATCTAGGAATAGAAAATAGAACTACTATACTATACTATACTATACTATACTATACTATACTATACTATACTATACTATACTATACTATACTAAAAGCAAACAAATACTATTTCAAACAGAAATGCTATTTCTAGAAAAATAGTATTTCTCGAGACTATACCCGAACCGCACCGTGCGGGAAGGGGTGAAGGAGGGAGTGAAAGTGCGCGAGAAAGAGGCGCCATAGTGGAGGGCTCCGGATTAATTTCGATAGCTTGACTTAATTAAAGTGCATTGATATCACATAACGCGCGGGCTAGTTTGTTTTGATTTTCACCGCCATGGATACTGGCGCCGGAGCCGGTATTTGATATCGCGCCTTCGTATTCCAGCCGCCTCCGTGAACGGATCCAAAGTAGTCATTCATGGTTAAATTACTCTATTCTAACTTCCAACGGGCATCGGCAATGAATATTTTCTGATAACTGATTGGCGAAAAGATCATTTAGTAGCTTGAATCCCTTTTCGTCCCCGCCATTACAAAAATTTCCCGAGACTGAAGATGTTCTCGATGCATTCTGCGGCTGCACCGTACTGAGGCAAAGGCAATGAAGTGAAAATTAACGGTCTTTTTTTCTTTTTTTGTTCTGGAAGGTTGCGGCCGGCGTTGCGCAGCGAAAATCGGTGCGATGGAAAAGGTCAAAAAGGGTCGGAATCGTTCCAGGCGCCTACTTTTGAGTGATGGGCCAACGGCGTCTCTAAATGCCTTCCCCCGATGAAAAAGAGCTCTCTCGCGCTGTCGTTAACTCGTAAAATAAACATAAACATGTTCATGAACAACCTTTGTTCCAAGTTTGCCAAAGCACTGATCCTGCATGCAATCGCCTGGTGTTTGGCAAGTGGCCTTTGTCACTTAGCCTCGTCATGGTCGTCTGAGAGAGATGGCTTCATACATAACTTCCCGTCAAGACCTGAAGGCTTGCTTGATTACACTGTGAGCATTTGTTTTTGGAATCAGCCTTTTCATTTCTTTTTCTTTCTTTCTATCTTTCTTTGTTTCTTTCTTTCCTTCTTTCTATGGTTTCAATTTAAGAACGCCAACTGCGAGGTTGACTAATTACTAAGTTCATCTGGCGCTACAACCCCATTCCTGACGGCGGACTCGCAAACTGTACCAGGAGCGCCGTGACTAATCTAGCCTAACGCAATTTCACCTTTTCTAATTGGGCTGCCAAGCTACAAACAAATGGAGGCGTCCCTGTTTGTCGTGCCGTGAGAAGCAGTGCTCGAGTAGTGCCCCCAGGGGGAAAGAGAATTATGCGCCCACAAGCGCAGACGACTTCACCGCGGCCGCGTCTGAGATACCTCAGTCGTCTGCTACGTAACGCTGCCGCGTGCTGCTACAGACAAGCGCGGTGCATTATCGGCGTGGGAAGCGGATTCGGCTTCGGCTACGCATGCGGCTCGGCTCGGCGCGTTCCTTGTCGTCTGCCCTCTCGCAGACGACGACCAGAACTGAGCGTAGCGTTGGCAGCGCAGTGTATGCGTTATTGCGGCCAAGACAGGTCAACCGCAAATTACACACCGTCTCTGCCACTTCATACACCCTTTGGGGTGGCCAGCAGTGCGCGATGCTTAATAACTGTACGCCTAGATGGACGATAGAGGCGACTCGCGCAAACACTCCATGAGAACGGTTCGCTCACGCAGAGATAACGAGAGAGGGGGAGAGTTCTTAGCTGGAAATCGTCGCCCTGCGCTTTGTACACGGTTGACTCGACTTCTCCCATCATTCTTTTGTTTTGTTGGCTTTCTCCGGCGCCTAAGTAACAATCTCGCTAAGGGCAATTAATTGCCCTCTTCCTAGACTGGGTAGCGTGAAATTCATTCTCTGGACAACTACCTGCTGCCCAGCAGAATGGGGAAGACAGACGAGCTGACGCTGATGAGGCTGCGTTGGGTGAGATAAAGAAAGGGTATCTACGTGTGCTTTGTACCTTGGAAATATTGCCATTGTCTGCGCCCAGCACGTTTTTGGAATGCTATATATACATGGCAGGCCGGTATACACACGCTGTTGTTTCCAGGGAACTGCATACCCCGTTGTTAGTGAGTGAGTCTGGTACTGGCCGCTTTGGCGTGGGATTTGGAGAACGTAAATAGCTCGTTTCTTTAAAAGGCTGTCGAGGTTAATGAAACTAACCTGCAGATGCTTGAAACTTTGACGCTCATTCATATAATGACAGTCAGAAAGCGCGCGGTGATTAGAAAGCCCAAAGTGCGCATAACATCCGCCAATGTTACCCTGCTGTGTCCACATGAAGACTCCGTCGACCCTCGATGACGTCTGGAGGTTTTCTCCGATGTCCAGTTTGCAACACTGGTTTTATTGCTTCAGACCAATCCTAGCTACTTCCACGAATATGTCACTTGCGCTCAATATCGACGGTCACAATGAAATAATTTGTATAAGAGGTTTTATTGCAGATAGATGACTCCAGAAATTCAGAGTAATGGAGAGGATGATATGTCCCACTTATGTCTTTAACATGTACGGTCACTCATATGTTTGTTTCGTAGATTCGTAAGCATTGTATACTATGCCTTGCAAGGATATCCAAGATGCACATGACTCTAGTGAACGCGTGGCTGTACGATGCATGGTGCAGTGGTCGCTGCCACTAACTTTGCTATCGAAGATGTCGAAAAGCCATTCTGCTGTCCCTAAAAAGTTTGCGCGAACAATTGAATGGAACTGCCTCACTACGCACCCAAGCACCGAGCTGCATGCAGCAACGAGTGTGATAGCCTGCAAACTACAATGCGACAAGTGGCAGCCCTATTCTCTAAGCATATGCAAAAAAAAATGTTGTGATCCTTGCCATTGGGAGCGGTTTATAGTTCGTGAGAATTTATGCAGACCACGCAGTATTATGTGCTACTCTTCCCTCTACGTAACTGCTACCATGACTTCGTGTTCATATATACTGCCGTTATCACTGGCATATATACTGCCACTGCGTTCCTGTTCTTGCTTCTTATTCATGCTGTGCTGTTTATATATATGCGTTACTTGACCCACTCCTGTATCAGCCTCAAGAAGGCTCACAGTATTACTAAATAATAAATTAGCAGTACGAGAAGCAATGCTGCCTCCAATTCGGTTACTATCACTGCGTCTGAAGTACGTGCACATAGTGCATATTGTATCGTGTATACAGTCGTCTGCCGTCTAAAAAAATAACAAATATTACTACTACTGCTGCTCAGTAACTGCCGGTGCTTTTACTATTAGTAGCACTGGCGGTGCATACTGTTTACAGTGAATGCACTGTATTAGTCGCGTATACCCGTGAAAAGTGTCCTGCTTCGCAATCGGGCCGTCCAAAAGAGGAAACCACACGCAGCCGATTATCTGACTCCAAGCACAACGTCTGCGCCCATTGTCAGTGCTCGATTCAATCCGGGACCTCGTTATGTAGTCGACGACGCGAAGGAGGACGGGCCGAAGAAGCCCACCGCCCGTGTTGTGGCAGCGGCGACGCAAAAGCTCAGCTAGCGAGACGACGCGACTCTATTGTCGGCCGACTCGCCTTCAGACGCGCCGGTGGGCGTCCACGTGGCGTGGCCCCTCAGCGCGTGACTTGTAGCGAGCGAACTCAAGCAGAGATCCTGTGCGCATCCAGAGAGGCTTGCCACAAGGAGAGACGGGGGCAAGGCAGGAACCTTGCTCTTGACCGGCACCAAAAGGAGGTTGGGGGGGGGGGGGGGGGGGGGCAGGTATGTAGAAAGTTTGAGGGAGGGAGGGTGAGGGGGGAGGGTGTTGACCACAGCAACGAAGAGCTCCCGCTACGAAGCGTGGCCCGTCATTCGTCGCCTTGAGTCGCTTTCCTCTGTTCTTGACCATCGCCTCCGTTCATCCTGCGGCCGGAGACTCGAACGACTGCGTCCACCGTGTCCAGAGCCTTTGTCTGTCCGCTTCCTGGCAACAATGAGATGTGGATGCTCACGCGGGGTTGCTCTGGGGTGTTGTTGATGCCCGCACGCGTAACGCGTGCCTACCTCGTTGCCTATGCGTTACCCCACCACCCTCCCCTCTCGGGACCGCCTTCGAGGCTAGGGCACCCGTATTCCAGTCTCGCTGTTGGTGCGTTGTGTTCGTCTGCGGAGCGCGCGAATGCTCTCAGGGAGCACCCATCGCTGCTCTTTGAAAAAAATCCTCCGTCGTCTGCTTTCGTGCCCCGATCTGCATGGCTGAGCTCGGCGAATCGTCTGCTTATTCTTTTCAGCACTTACTTTCCCTTTCATAGCTTCGCCATCTCTTTCATCCGCAAGTACCACCAAATGCTTGGAAGAGTACGGTACCTCCCTTTCCCACCTTTTTGTGTTTGCGCTGTTCCAAATATGGCGTTCGCCCTCAGCTCCGGGCGCGCTCAGGTACTAATGAAGTGACGGTTCGATTCTTGCTTTTTCTTTTTTTGTCATGTCGCAATAAACCCTCAGTTCCCCTCCATCGATATTCCCTTTCCGCTAGCCGACGTTCCCTTCTTAGGCCTGAACTTTCTTTAGTTTTTTTTTACTTTTGTTAACTTACAATTTCGTCATCGTGCTGCCTTTCCGAGAGGAAGGAAACAAAATGGCGGCTAGGAGTGATGTGAAATCCCCGGTTGTCCGTTTGCATTCCATACTGGGACTCCCGGGCCACGCGTTTGTTGGACTGGCGGCGGTGAACGTTGGGGCCAGATTCCGCGCGCTTCTTGAGTCGAGACGATCGCAAAGGTCGTCGCGGCGGCGATTCTTAGAACGGGCTTGAGTTAGCGCGTTCAATGAACGAAGCCACCGTCCTGACTGCGTGCGTCCATGCGATTCGTGTCTGTGCGCATGCGCTCGTATTTGCCGTAGTTCGTATTCGCCTCTACAAACACACGTGCGAGCGAGCGTATAGAGCCGCATTGTTGCAGTAATAGGCTTAGCCCCCCGATGAATGGGCGTCCCGATGAATGAATCTTTGCCGAAAAAGGAGTCACTCAAGAGTGAAGAGGGTCCGGACAGGCTCGCTTTAATGATTCGATTCGCCCGTTACCGAAAGAGGCAGGCAGGTGGGGTTTGTTGGCGTCCATAAATGGCGGGCTACTGTGCGCGGTGCAAGAGCGGAAAGTTTCGCACCTGTAGCGATGGATGCCGAGAGAGGTGAAGCGTTAAATGTAGAATGAGTCGGGGGTTGTTGACGAGATTGCTTGGCCTTACTTGAGCTGAGCGAATTCGGTGTTGCCCCCGAACAGACCCCTCTCTTTATCCCGTTAAGGGCGTCTAAGCCTCCGTGACGCTGTCTTTTCTCAACGCTAGTCACTCTGCACGCCGCCTTCATTGTGTAGCCTTCGCATCACTCCTTGAGTGGCGTAGGTGAAAGACCAACTGGCATTGGTCAACGAGGCGCTGGCTATAATGGACACTTGATGTGGGCTGTTAAATTTAAGAAACATATATTCGCGTTACAGCTAGGTATGCTAAAACATACCTGGTTGTTAACACATTGCCTGTTTTTTTTTTTTTCCCGGGCGCCAGGGCATTTTCATTTTCATTCAACGTACGTTACGCGTATACGCGTACTGTCTTGGTCAAAAGTCTTAAGGCCACAGTGTTCAGATGCAGCGAAATGAATGTTCCAAGAATGCTCCGTGTAGCGGACCATTCGAAACACAAGTCAAACAGGAAGCTTCTCTACCTCAAGAAGAAATTTTCTGCTAGCATTTCAAGGTCATTCAGTCTTTAATAGTGCCCTAATGGCTCCGTTATGCGGTTCAAGCGAAAAGCTTTTGGCCATAAGATTTTTGACCAAGACTGTACATATCAAAATGCATGTCCTCTCTCACCGTATGCGCGCATATGTAACACGCCTGTCGCACATTTAATTTTTATACGAGCTCTTGATAAATGAGGTCCTGAACCATTCTCGTGTGATTGCTTGCTATCCTGTCTTCTGACTTCGTTGTCTTTTGGTTGGACCATCTGAATAACCATTGAATTATTATGTTCTACTGAAGGTATATCTTCGTCGTCTGATCCGTCTTCCTCTTACCACTCTTACAAACTCGACTGGATAATACAGATGATAGTTTCTCATTATTCTCTGGAAGAAACTCAAGGTATCACCCGTATAGTTGATTGATTGATTGTCTTATTTCCACAAACAAGAAGGTCCAAGGTTGTGGTGTAAAAACAAGGGGGAAAGGCTGCAAAGAAGGCAGCTTGACTGGCCCCAAGTTACGTTTGCAATGGAAGCAGCAGGGCAGGAGGGAAACTTGTTAAACAAAAAGGAAAAAGAAGAACGAAAGACCATTAACAATTAAAGGTCATACATAAAAACTTCTAGACCTTTCTGTATCAAGAAGGACAAGCAATGGCTCTTTGGCACCTTCCTCAAGAGCACCGACTCCGAAGTCTACCTGAATCGTAGGATTTGTTTCCTTGCTTAAAAAAATTTGTTTCAGACATGCATCGTCCGGATCATGCTGTGTCCTGGTACAGACGAGGGCACTATCATGCACGCCCTGTTTGCTAATGCCCTGACCACAGTCACTGTATCCTTAGAGTTGATAACGAGACAATGCGCGCGGTGAATGACTCATGAATCCGTGCATTACCATAGGTCTGCAGCGCTCAGCCAAGCGGAAACAAAAATCATGCACTTCTGAATAGAACTTTGTGCCACAGAAATACAACAGCACAATGCAAGTGTAACGAACTTTTTGGTGCCGAGGCGCCAATGAAAGACACTTGCTGGGATTAAAGAGGTAGATAGGTGCCTTCTTAGGTTTCTAAAACAAAACTGCCGAGGTCTCTACTGAAAAGCGACATGTGATTTGTTTAAATCAGAACTGTGTACTGGCCCAAGAAATGGGGTATTAAATATGCTAGCCTGATTTCCTCTGTGGTTCATATTGACTACTGTTCGAGAACAGTCTACAATTACATCTCGTAATATTCGTGAGTGTAAACTTTGGATTGGCTGCGCAAAGCTTGAATACCGTTATGCGACTTTCTGCATGTACCTGGTGATTACCGCTTCTATTGGGACCTTCGTAAGCATATAACGTCTGCGTTCATAAATGCATAGATTGGTCTTCTCTGAGGACACAAGGCTAATTGCACTGTCCTACCTCACACATCCACTTTCTTTTTCTATTAGTTCATTCATTCATTCACGCAAAAAAAAAACCTACAAAACGTGACAAACTTGTGCAGCAGCTAAAACAGAGCACAGTCAAGGATAACGGCCTTGAGAAGACGCACCACAATCCCCATATATCTTTACACTTCATACACAGTGCCACGAAGCTTGAATGCCAACCTCGGAGAATTTCTAAACGTGAAGTGCTCATACCAACCAAGGAAAGGTGAATGCAGGTTTTCCAAAGAGAGAGAGAGAGAGGGAGAAACGGTGGAACGCTGAGTCGGACTCAGGAGGAGAGTGAAGATGAAGGCAAGGAGACGACGGCGGAGATCGGAATCTGCGAAGACCAGCCACATCAACGTGCCACATCTTCAGCGACGTCCACGATGCAGGCGGCATCAAGTCCCCGGCGGCTGCCGCTCTAGCGGCGGACGCAGCCAGCCTGCCAGCTTGCCACAGCGCGGCGCTCAAAAACCAGTTGTCCCCTCTCAAATTCCGAATATTAAACGATGTCATGTAGCCTGTCAGAGGCAAGAAGGAGGCCCCGGCGGGATACGACAGTGCGGCGAGACCACGACCACAGCGACTCCTCCCGAAGCAGACGGTATCCGCATGCCAGTAGCAGACGACGTACACGCCGGCACGGCACGGCGCATTCTTTGCAGCCGCGGCAGCCGCGGTCCTCGACGTCGTCTGCATGACTCTTCTGCCGCCAGGTCTCTTCTTTTTTTGCTCGTCTGCTTCGGGCCGCCATCGAAGGGTGCTGAAGCTGTTGCTTTTCTTCGGCTCGCGCTTCCCCCCGCAGTCGTCGCGGCTTCGGCGACGGCTTCGTATTTATTTCCTTTTCCTTACCTTCATTGTTTCTAATTTCTTTCTGCGCACGCGCACTACTGGCCGGTCCCTTCCTTTCCTTGCCGCACAGACCCTTCGGTCCGCGTCCCCCACTGCCATTGGTGACTTGTTGTTTATCGAGCGGCGCATCTCCTTTCTGTTGCTTCTTATTTCTGGTGCCTTTGAGGAGGCTGCTTGTATCCAGTGTTTCAGGCGCTGCCTTTGGGAGCTCCTGGGCTTGTCTGGACGAGCGTGGCTGCTCGACGAAGTGGGAGGGCAGCGGTCTTGAAGGTAGACATTCCTCGTCCTGCCGCGGAGACGTCCCACTCGACGAATTGCCGCCGCTGGATTACTTTTGAACAAATAACTCCGTCAGTTTCGGGAAGGTGACGTAGTAAATGCGGCGACATAGTTATTTCGGCATACCTCAGCTTTATGTACCTGGAAGCGTGATTCTGGTATGAGCAGCCTGTTTTTGTCCCTGGAGTATGCAAATCAGTTCGATGAATTTAGTTGAGATGGAGACCTCAGCCTTTACAACAACTTAAATATGATAAATATTAACTGAAACTCCCAGATGCGATGAACACCGCGGTAGCTCAGTGGTTATGGTGCTCGGCTTCTCTCCCGAAAGACGCGGGTTCGATCCCGGCCGCCGCGGTTGCATTTCGATGGAGACGAAATGTTAGTGGTCCGTGTAGTCTACGATGTCAGTGCATATGTTAGAGAACCCCAGCTGGTAGAAATTATTCAAAGCCCTCCACTACGGCGTCCCTCATAGCCTGAGCCGCTTCGGGACGTTTAAGTCCCATAAAACCAAACCAAACTATAAACGACGCACAGAGCACCGTAGTTCGGATAATGTACCACATAGCGATAAAACATGCTGACCACCTTGTTCCAGTGCATACGGTTTACCGCTAAAGACGGACGGAAGCAGTTCTTGCTTCATAAAGTGATAGGCCCCGTAATAATAGAGCCTATCAAGGCCTGTCGGCAAAGCGTCCTGTTTGACAGGGCTGATTAAACCCGCCGAGTGTGAAGTCCTTCTCTGATCACCTTATGAGTACTGTCTCATAACAGTCGAGGCTCCATGTCGATTAATGTCTGGTGCGGCAAATTATATTTATCGTGCTTTCTACTCAGAGTTTGTGCCTGCACACTGATCACACTGAGCCGCCGGAGAAAAATCTAGCTGACCATGATTAGGCTCAGGTTTAGAACTGGAAGAATGTTTGCTACCGTGAGAAATATAGCCGTATTCAGATCTGTGTTGAGTCCAGCGAAGGTGAGGGAAACCAAAAATTTCCTGCCATAGCCCAGGAGCTCGAAATGAGTCCAATACTTTATTTTTATAATTGATTTATTAGCGAAATCAATTGGTGCGATTAACTCTCGAAATGACGAACAGATTTATTCATTTCAAAGAAAGTGAACGCATTGGCAAGTACGGCCATCGTTCTCCACACAAATATAAAACATTACGGGATCGAACAAAAACTGTGCACTATAGGATGACGGGACACTCAGGCGTGCCTCTGCTCTGCAAAGTACCTAGAGCAGAAGAAGCTCCACGCTCCACAGCTTGCGTACATCAGCACTCACACAATGTATAGCTTCCGCTCCGATGTCTGCGCCCTGACCGCGCGATGGTGGCAGGGCTTGGCCACGCTCTTATAGACGTCTTCGCATGGTGGAAGTCCATGGTGGAAGCCATTCGGTGTTCTGTTTCAACGTTTTCTCGATCCACGTCGGCGACGCACCGTGAAAGGAAGAGGGGTTGACAGAGATGGCTTTTGCCCTCTCCCTCTTCATATTCAGCATCGCTCTTCCCTCCCCCTCTCAACCTCACTTCTGTAGCGTGAGCTGCTGCCTTTCTCGTCCTTTGCTTTGACAGGATCTGCTGCGGTCGTGACAGCGGGGTGTCCTGCCGCTGCCGTTGACTTGTCGGCTCGTCGCACCCCCCCCCCCCCCCCTTCTCTCCTCTCTCCCTCTTTTCTCCTCCCCCTCCTCCGATCGTTTGACTTGCACGCACGGACCACGGTGGGCTTGTCGTTGCCATCCGAGACAGGTTAAATGACGGGCCACCTCACCGCGCAGTGAGGAGACAGTAGTGCGTCCTTGTGTGTGTGTGCGTGCGTGCGTAAGGTCAGCTTTACGCTCTACCACGTCCCCCCCCCCTTCCCCGTCTCCCACTCACCCGGTGTATGTACACACTCGGATGCCTTTTGAGTGTCATGCGATCCGGTTTTATAAACCGGGTAGATGCGGAATAATTTTTTTTTTTTGGCTTGCCCCTATTTCACTTTGTTCGGTGGGGACATATACAGCGAGCCGTGAATTCCGGGGAACTTTTTTTTTTTGCAACCGAAGTCGGACTGTCTGCGTTGTTGTTAATGTTGTGGTGCGGGGATGCATTGAAGTAATTATCCGGTGTTGGTACCAGAGCGCTTTGTCTTTATTTTTTTTTCTTACGCAGTCTGGACACTCTTCTCGTTGCATGCCGGGAAAAAAGGCGCAAAACTTAATGCTTGTTAATGCTCGTTTGATACTTTCAAATGACTCGTAAGCACTGTGCTAATGTACACTGTCTGTTAGAATGCAGTATTAGCAAAGAAACTTAACTTTATATCGCCGTGTTTGCATCTAGCCAGAAATAGATACTTGCGGATTGGAATAATCCGTGTGCGATATTACACAAGGCTGCAATCTTGAAAAGCGCACCGCCAAGGAAGCAAGTAAGCTTCTTGGCTAAAGTCGCGTTCCGTAAACTTGTGGCGGTGGGTGTGCATTCAGTAATACGGTGGGAAGCTATTCGCGCTATGCACAGGGGAGCTTAACGTAAGAGGGTTCACTGATTCCAAAGCTGAATTCCGATTGCGAGCTGCGTTGCACTTAAGTGCACTGGGTTAATTTTGTGTATTTGGGTCCTTTTACTCACACCAAAACCTCAATACAAGGGCGTTTTTCTCCGCCATCGAAATTATCATTGCAGCAGCTTGGAGGATGCATCCACGCAGGCGACATTGATGGCGTCTCGGGCAGCCATCTTTTTTGGTGTGCACGAGGTGGGGCAAAAAAAAAAAAATTCCTCAGCATTTCTGCCCAGAGTAATCCGCCCACCAGGATTAAGAGGAGCTCACCACACCCATACGAATAATAGTGGGTGCCCAGCGGCTCACTGGGGATCGAACCCAACACCATCCGCACACCTTTAAAAGAGCTTCGCCATGCCTGCTACGTGGCTGGCCATGGTAAGGCAGATTTTTATGCTTAGCATTTCGAGCACCCGAGCGCCCGAGTACCCGAGTGCCCTAGTGCCCTAGTACCCGCGCGCCCGAACACCCGGTTCATTCCAAGAGGGGTGTCTGCAGCTGCCGTATTTCCTTTGGGCTTTCTCCGCTCTCCTGCAAGTGAAAGTAGAAGAAAAATTACTCGGACAGCTCGCATGCAGGGTGCAATGCGACAGAGGTTCTTCGCACGTACTGATAACCGCAAGTCCTTTGAAATTCGTTGAATGCGAAAAAAAAATGAGCAAAACAAAAAGAAACCTGGTTCGGACGCTCCTAGGGCAGCAAAAATGATTATCTGTCCTGCCCGATGCTTTCAAAAAATTACCCTTGGTTCTCGCCTTTTCGAGTGTTCGCGTCGACACTCAGCCACGCAGAAACAAATCAAGCAAAAAAACTAGACAGGAACACGCTACATGACAGCTTCTGTATACGTTAAAAACGTTTTGCCTGCAAAATGGAGGTTGCTTTTTTCTTTTTTCGCCAACTTGTCGCTAAAAAAAAATTGAAGAAAGGAACTGAGGGTGATGAAATGATATTTTTTTCTCTTGTACTACGGCGTTATTTCCTTTTAGTTTTCAACTCCCTTGCACGTCCATTTCCGCAAGGCCTTCCGAAAAACAGCAACAGCGCCAAAGCGAGCACTGCATGGTTTGCAGCTTTCCGTAAATAACAATGCATACGCAGGTCTGCGACTACGCTCACAGAAAACAAGCAATAACAAACACTAAAAAACACCCAGAGAACGAGAAAGGTAGGCTTCAGCTCAAACAAACACACACACACAAAAAGCAAGGTGGAGGAAGCGAGCAACCATTGAGGCGGCTACCCTTTGCACCCGTGATAGATAGTGTACTGGCGGAAAGGCGACGAGCCAGGGAGGCCGTAACGAGCAGAGGCATTAGGGAGCTAACAGCCAGCTCCTCCCGAGAAGCAACGACACCGCCGGTAGAGGCAAGCCACGCGAATTTCCACAGGCCACTGGCCGCTCTGACAAAAGCGACAACCGTCTTTTGCGGAGAAAGAAGTTGGCAGCGCTAGAGCCTACGGAAATGTTGTGAGCGCTTCAGAAAGGAGCCCCGCCGCGGTGGCTCAGTGGTTAGGGCGCTCGACTACTGATCCGGAGTTCCCGGGTTCGAACCCGACCGCGGCGGCTGCGTCTTTTTATGGAGGCAAAACGCTAAGGCGCCCGTGTGCTGTGCGATGTCAGTGCACGTTAAATGATCCCCAGGTGGTCGAAATTATTCCGGAGCCCTCCATTACGGCACACCTCTCTTCCTTTCTTCTTTCACTCCCTCCTTTATCCCTTCCCTTACGGCGCGGTTCAGGTGTCCAACGAGATATGAGACAGATACTGCGCCATTTCCTTTCCCCCAAAACTTATTATTATTATTATTATTATTATTATTATTATTATTATTATTATTATTATTATTATTATTATTATTATTATTATTATTATTATTATTATTATTATTATTATTCAGAAAGGAAATTTCAGGAAAATGCCCGCGGTTATTTTGCGACAGGACGCTACGCGCGTGCGCCGTAGCTCGGTTGGTAGAGCGCTGCATGCATGCGACACGCGGAGGTCGTGGGTTCGGATCCCACCGGGGGTGTATGGTTCTTTTCTTCTAATTCCTGCAAAATGACCTTTCGTATATAATGACTACGTGGCTAATTCACACTCTAATAAACGGAATCACGAAAGAAAGCAAGCGACTACGTTAATGCGAGAGCATTAAGCCTGCTTCACGTGTGAGGGAAAACGCTAGCGATTTCTGCCGCCGCCGCCGCGCAAGAACACGTTTTTAGTCGCCGCGGTGGCTCGTGCGGCCAGAGCGACGAAGTTCCAAGTTGGATATTTTCTCTTCGACGCGCCGCTCAATCGCTCGATTTGCGCAATCGCTTCCAGGTGAGGCAGTCTTTAGAGTTGTCACACCTAAACCGCGCTATTGTCCGGTCTCACAAAATTCTCTGATTGGTCGAGACACGAGAGAGACGACGAGACCGTCTAACATAATCACAACCCTCCCTCTGTGTTATGAGCAACCTAATTTCTAGGCACGGTAACCTAGACAGAGAATCGAAATGAAAAAAAAAAACCAGAAAAAAAGTTCTATGCATACAAAGTCGCAGCTTACAGGATACCTGCTACTTCAGCTAGCAGTTCGAATATGTCAAATATATAATGTGCAAAGAAACTGACGCAAACACGCACAGAAGTTGCAGCAGAAGCGGCGACAAATGTGAAATCTAATGCTATTGCATTTCACTCTTCAGGGGACCTACCTAGGTGCTTCCGTAGTTTTTCTTTACTTGGTTTCAGCTACCGTTTGATTATTTCACGCATGCCTTTTAAAAGGTCCGCTAAGAGTCTTGCTTGTGCCTGGTTTTCATTCCGCCGTGAGCTTTCAAATTTCGCCTTTTCTCTCACCGCACGCTTCGAAGATCGAGGCGCCGGTATTCAGACGAGCGCGACCTCGACCAGAGCGAATTCTCTGAAAACAGCCGTAGTTACAGCAATGCAACCCGCGTCACACAAACGACGCTATGGCGGGCACACATCCCTGCGGGGTCACCGCCGGCGTTAATCGCCATTGTGTTCGCATTTACGGAATCCGCGGTGAGAACCGCCCACGGGGGGGCGGGGGTGGGGGTGGGGGGGGGACATACGCTTCGCAACGGCGCCGACCTTTCCGTGCGCACAGCCGCTCTTGCCACCACCGGTAACGACCTTACGCTATTCATTATATCCACCTGTGTCGGGGCAAAGCCGTCAATTCAGCTTTGGGGCGACACCCCCGTCCTCCTGTTGTTGCCCACCTCGGCCCCGGTTATCAAGTGCGTGTGCGTCCGTACTCTTGTAAGGGGAGAGCCTGACGCCCCCTAGCGGGGGCTTCCAACAGCGCGGCCGTCTGAAACCCCCGCACTGGGGCGCAGGCGATTACCGTCATTAAGGGGGCTCCCTGGCGTTCGCAGCAGGCAGGCATCCACCCCCTCATGTTCCCCCTCTATCGCCATGGCTTCCCTGCAACTCCTTTCCACTTATAATTTTTCTTTGTATTTATTTGCAGACTTTTGATAGGTGGAATAACCGTCGCTGTATGCCGTAGCTGTTAACAATGACGTTCATCATCTGCCCTAAGGTAAATGTTGTCCATAGTGGGCCTGTTTCCTGTATGCAACCAGTGCATACAGAGGCGGCAGCGCTGACTGTTGAATATCTTCGTCATTGCGGCGGCTTGACCTCCGCGTTACGCCAGAAGTCCAGAGAGTTAGTCTGTGAAGTCGACTGCTAACCTCACATCATGGACTTATTCGATTTTATAGGCCCACACTCTACCGAACTGACCAGGAGGTGACGATCGGAGTATGAGCCCATTCTCACCGTGACTCAGATCATAACATGAATGTGAACTCACTCACGACTCAGATCATGATCTGAATGTGAACTCACCCACGTCTCAGATCACGATCTGAAATGAGCCTGAGTGAGCCCGATTGAGTCGTATCATGAGTGAGTTGCTGACAGAACAATAGCGTTTTGTCTTTACTGTTGCATGGATGCGGTAAGATCGAGGCGATCATTCGTTATAGTTATTCCGTTGTATGAATGCCTTTACCTGGTTCATGCACGGGCACAGGGCAGAGGAGACACGTAATCGCGCAAACCGGGGTCTGTAAGTTGTACCATACAGTAGCCATGACGTGATTCGTCACTAACTGCAGCATATTAAGCTTAAGCATTGTTAATAAAGTACCATAGCTGTGGCCTAGTGGTTTGAACGTATGCCTTGCGTGTGTCAGGTATGGGGTTTGAACCCCACTGCCGTGAGGTATCCACCGGTTTTCCCATGGGTACAAGCTACCTCCCGGCCTAGCGGTCGGTTTTGCCTCGGAAGAAATGCTTCAGAAAAGAAAAAAGATGCTTAGCCACACTTCAAGGCAGGCCGAGCACGTAAGCGGGGGTGCTCTTGGCCAAAATTGCCATGTGTCATTAACACCAAATCATAATCGGAATTAGTAATGTAACCCAATGCAGGAATTACACAACAAACGTCACCTTATGATATCGTAGGTGAAATGGTATGATAAACGAAATACGAGCAGGATACGAACTTAATGTGGACATGTAATGCCTATAACAGGTAACACGTTTACTTTATGTTTCACCAATACTCTCAGAACAGTACTAATTTTGCGGAATGTCCCGCACCTCGAACAGCAGAGAGATGTGTTAGTATCAACCTGCACAACAATGACTGTCCTAGTTTTTGCGGCTGTGTACGCGGGACACTGGCATACTTTTTAAGTAGCGCAGTGAGATAGTATAGCGGTGCGTATTGTGTGTATGAGTGTGACTTCATCTTCAGTCATTGTCGCCTGGTGCATCCTGTCAGGTATGGCCAGAGCATATGACAACAGGAGCATGGAAACGTACGAATAAAGAACAAATTGTGCCTGAATACTTACCTGCACCAGCTAAAACCATTATGAATATAACTTCATTAGTTTTGAACGCACTTGTGGCTTCCTATTAACTTTACCGCCATTTTTACTCCTAAATAATTACAAAAGTTGCTTACAAATACTCGGATACGTTCGTTGTAACATCTGCGTTGTCATCGAATTGCCCGTAACCTCTAGCTTGCTCTTGTCGTTACTTCTATGAGCAAGTTTCTCCTGCACGGGGACGTCACGAAGAAGGTGATGATGCCAACTTATAGCCTCGGAATGAAGACGATGGAACTGCCGGACCAAAGTCTTTCTTTTTACAATGTAGATAGCTGCAGTACTCCCCTGAAGAAAAAGTTCTTTCAAGGCAGGTTTTTAGCATCATTCAGGATACGGCGAACTTTCCGAACCCAAGTTTCCGAACTGGAAAGAAATCAAACGAAAAAAAGCAAAGAAAACGGCGTAGAATGCTACGAGATCCGCCCAAATTCGGAAGGAAAAAAATGTTTATTCTGCAGCCAGGCATTCTTCTTACAACTTTCTAACCAAGCAGCAGTCCTTCACATTGCCAGTTTTGATATACAAATAAATCAGAAAATTTCAGTTCGGGCTAGTTGGTTCACACTTGAAACATGAGAGACGATCGCAAAAAAAAAAAAAAGACGCGAGCGAAGGAACACTGAAGACGGGACGGGCAGACGGACAAACACCCGTCTCGTCTTCATATTTCCTTTGTCCGCTTCTTTTTTGCGACGGTCTCTTAAGTTCAAAATTCGAGTAAAGCCTGATTGTAATTTACAGGCGTAGTTGCTACGTGCTTTGAGACTAGCCCAGCTTCATGCAGATTGATGGCGCAGCAGTCTACAGCTGGCAACATTTCTTTAATGATACCTGCCCCTGGTCACGGAGGCTATGCCTATTAGTCGCTTTATTATAAGAGCCCGTCTACGAAAAATCTATTTCCGCATCGCCCTCCAGATATCTGCTTTCATGAGCGATTTACTACTAAGCTAGCACTATTACCATTACAACCTCACTTCACTACCGACTAACCACGTGGATGCGAACGTAACCCGCGACCTCTGGGGGCTAAATCATCAGCGGCACGCACCCAACCGCGGTTCACGGCGTTATATACTGCGCTCGCCGACATCTTTTGTCTAGGCTGCGGCCGCCGGTTATAATTGTCCGCAATTCGGGCACCCCGTAAGAGCCCCGCAGGATGCCTCTCGAGCTGTCGCGTGCGGAGGGATCCGCGAATGCGACGCAGACGGCACCCTCTCTTCTACGTCGTCTGCTACGGCGCTAAGCCTCGTGATGACACCGCGCGGCCCACAAGTGTGTGCTTCGTCTGCTGCTGTCTCTAGGACTGCGCAGACGAAAAGTCAAACGCTCTAGACTACGTTCAAACGCAACACCTGTCGCTGTCCGCACGCTGTCGCAGCGCGGTTCTATACCCTTACCTTTTTTCCTCAACTCTACGTTTGTTGTTTAGTTTTTTTTCTTACCGCAGACGTGTAATCCGGCGGCGAGCTGCATTAGTTCACGAACGCGCTCGCCTACGCGCGCTAAGCCTCTCCCAGCAGCGCAACAATGGCGGAAGTCGTTAACAGCGGCGCGCGCCCAACATGGCCGGCCATTTTGCGAGAAAGCGACCTCTGGCGTTGGCTCGTATCCGGTCGTCTCCGTGATCATCCGCGCGTCGCGCCGCTTCCCCCCCCCCCCCCCCCCCCCCCCATCTCGCGCACCGGTGGACGAACGTTCTTCATTCCTTAATTCGTGCCCTTCTTCTGCTCTGTTCATCGTTCATTTACTTCATTTTCTTTTTTTTTCAGACTTCGCAAACGTTGTCCGAGGGGGCACCTCCGTAGTCCGGGCGCGTCGGTCCGCTTCTGTTATCAGAGCGCGGCTTTTTGTTTTGTTTTCGCTCCGGCAGGGGTCAGCACGTGGGGTCAGAGCGTCGCAAGAGCAACGCCATTCTTGCCGGTCGCCTTCTTCTGCAACTATGCGAGACAAGGCTAGGAGCGCTTAGGAAGGCTGACGACGACACCTTTTCGGAGCGCAGCCATTGTGTTCGTTGTCTCTGGCGATTGCGCGCGCTTGGGGTGGATAATCAGTCTGGAGCGGCGCTGCTCGCAATTACTAATGGAGCGATAAGAGCAGCGCCTTGCGTATGTGTCGCGGAATCTTTTAAGGGCCGCAGTTCTTTGAAGCCGCCTCACCCGGCACATCTTCGTGTGCCTTGTTTCTTTCATTCCTTTTGGCGATTACAAGGCCGGTTCGTGAGTGTCTCGGTACTTCCTACATGCGACACTTTGGCGTGGCGCATACACAGAGGAGTCGGTGAGTCGCGAAATGAGAGTGCGGCAAGAACGCTCGAAATGCCAGACGGAAGCCGGGCTTAGCCGAGCCAAGCCGAGCCGAGGGACAATTTTCGGGATGTCGTGAGGCGACGTAGTTTCAAGTTCCAAACGTTACGCGCCGTCAAAGTGGCTCCGACCCACTGGTTAAGGCGGGCATTTGGACTAGTCGGTTGCGTGAACGAAGGGACTCATTGTCTGGCGTTAAGGAAGAGAAAAAATGGAATCTGGAATGACGGACGAGCCGGGAGAAGACGGGGCAGGTGACGCTCTGCGACCAATCTTCCCTTCTGTAACCAAAAGCCCGTGACAAGAGCTTTTAACGCTGATTGCAATTTCCGGCAATAGCCAGCGTGGGCAAAATTGTAGAGCGATGCACTGCGGTTACTGTTGCGCCCGTACGAATGCAGCTTAAGTGTCGGGGCTGAAGATATAGCGTGGTCCGGTTGAAAGGTCAAGCGATGGGGGTTGATGCTCCAAGGTCACCGAGACGCGAGCGAGAAGAACCGTAGTCGCCGATTTACTGCTCTCATACTTCTATACTATAGGTGCTGCATTCACAAACCTCTCGCGTAAAATAAGCGCTTTGCCGTTGGCTGGAGTGCAAGGACGAGCCAATCATCATCGCGAGAGATAAAAAAAAAAACTAGGAGGGGACACTTAAGCTTCATATTAAGGATATGACGCGACAGCTATAGTGAACTAACGCCTATATATGCGGAATTAGTCTTTCTCCGACTTTACATTCATATATATCCCAGGGGTACTCATACCACTGAATGGCGCCAGGAGTAGCAGGTGGATGGCAGGTGCTGCCACCTGGTGTGGCTTGTGAGACCCAGGCTGCTCCTCCTGGGCAACTTCTCGCGGCGAATCATTAATTTAAATGCCACCTGCCACAGTGGTTAGTTTGCTCACAACCCAGTGCACAGGCTGTGATGACGTCACAGGGTGACCTGACCCAGGTTGCTTTTCCGGGGAGTCTTCGCTCACTACGCCGACAGTGACTACGTCGGATTTTCTGCCCAACGCAAGCGTTAAAAAGACACGACCAATCGCGACATTCACAACTGCCAAGAGTTCCCTTCCTTATGATACACTTTCGTTGTATAGTCAATAAGGTTAGTCACGATGATTAAGTAATCTTTATTCGAGTCTTAACTTTCGTATATGATGATGGGGAAGAGTCATAATGCGCTGTGAGAAGCTAGACATCCGGATGATGCAAAGAATTGCTGGAATTTTCCACGGTGATAAAAATAGAAGAAAAAATTACAAGATTATGCAAGAATCCTCAAATCGAGGTTAGTTAGTGTCATAAATTTAGTTGCATCGCCTCAGAAATCGCGCCCCAGAAATTCTGAATCAAGAGCTTCCAACTAGCCCGAACCATCGGTTTGACTGTAGAGTATACGATTTTGTTCTTCACTGAACACAGGTTACGTCCACAGCCACTGGACAAAGCCTGCGTTCGCCCAGCATTGGGGCTGTGATGCAAGCACCTTGTAACACACCGCAGCATTCCGATGAGCTCAGTGACGCCTAAACAACTTGCATCCACTCCCTACGTATCCCACGTTCTCTGACGTCATTGTCACGGATGTGGAGAGGGGATGTTTCTGCGGGCAAGGCCGGTTCCAAACGAGCGCACAGAAGGCTACGGCCCAGATGGCTGCGTGGTCGATTTGTTTTTCGATGGCCGCACTATAACCGCATGCTCACGGTAAAAGGAATAACGGACGGTCGGGAGCCGCGGCCGCTCTTCATCTAATGCCGAGCCGTGCTTTTCCAAGCAACGGCAGCGATGTGTTTGTTATTCAATCGTAACGAGGAACCCCCCCCCCCCCCCCCCCCCCCCCCCCTGGGGCCGCATACACGGACGTTGGTACAGTGCTACGGTTTCTGGAATGAACGCTCCCGGTCCAAGTGTGCTTATTGGAAGGAAGCAGGCTTGGAATGCTTTCTTTCCGAGAGTTCCGAAGGGTTCGAACAGCTCCCGGATTGCGCTGGTGGTTGCGGGGCGTCTTTTTCTGGCCTTTCGGGGAACGCGGCCTGGACACCGCCACGAGCGGGGTCCGGTGAGCGCTGGTGGAGAAGTATGGAAGAGCAGTGGTCTTTGATTCCTAGAGCTCCCCAGTGAAATTAAGGCTGTTTAAAGCAATGATGGATCGGCATCGAGATGTAATTGCTGAATAAACACTGTCTCGTTATATTCGCGGTGAATAAAGCTACTTTATTTTGCATTTCCATTAATTGCATTCGTTGCTTTTTTCACGACGGCTAGTTTGAAAAGAATAATGCAGTACCTCTGGCTGATCACCTCTATATAGCAAACTTTATTTGATCTTGCCATACTGTTACACCACGCGATCACCTCCTGGTCGGCGACAGTTGGCGTCTAATAAGGACTAACAATACGTCGCCACTTTGTACGAACAATGCGCTTTTGTACGGCGATTAAGCCTGAGCTGCGCTCGCACAGCTCAACGCTGATTGCGGGATGACTCCCATCTGTTACTGTTACTATTTAGGGAAAAATATTAACAGATAGCGATAACAGACAACTAGGATGCAGGTGGGTGAGATTCTGTAGGGAGAGAATGTGTTAGTTAGTGGTGGGTGGTTTGTGGGTGGATTATTTAGGGTGATGGTGGGTTTGTTGAAACTGCTATGAAGGTGAGTTGCTTGGTCGTGGATGGAGGAATCTGGAGGCTGGTGGGCAAAAACAGACGGACAGAGTTTTGCTAGATTGATGACAGTTATGATAATGCATTAAAAAATGTCTTGAAAGGTAAGGGCAAGGACTTTCCTCACCTTTCAAGGCTGTGTAAGCTGGAGAAGTGCCGCAGGGGACCCAGTGAGTGTCTGAAAAAGGAAAGCATGGGAAAAATTTTTGTCAAGGGTGTCCAACTGTACATTCATACACACAAAAGTGGTTGCGTGCACACACAATATCCTGCAATACAATAAACTTGCTATTTGATTTCTCCACTGTTTAGCACGTTTGACGATCAGGTTGATTGTCGGAACACCATGGAGCGCACCATCGGTTCCCGAGTATGGAGCATTCTTGCCGTAACCTGGGAAGTATGCAGAACTCCAATTTGGGTACGGTCACGGTCTTCGCGGACTGCCGCATCTCCTTCTTCACTGCACGCAACGTCAGCGCTTACGAGGATGTATATAGATGACGAAAGCGGTTTGGGACGCACAACTGAGTTCTCCGCATGGTTGAGAACCCCCCCCCCCCCCTTCTCGCCACCCATCGTCTCGCCCTGGCCATAGGTTGGGAGCCCAGGCAGGGGGCGGGGGCCGCATTAGAAAGCCTATTTTTGGGATGCGACGCCAAGACGAAACCTCCTCCCCCTTCGCTTACGGCAGCGACGAAGTGGATTGAGGCAGTCGGGTAGGGGGGGGGGGGGGGGGGGGGGCGGCGTGGGGCCTCGGAACGCTATATATCCTCCTCAGAGGACTGCGCAGTATCGGGTTTCCCTGGCCCTGTGGGTAAACACTGGGCGCCGATTCAGGTCCTTCGGAAGCCGGCACGCGTGCCTTGCCTCTTGGGCAGCCTCTTGTTTCTGGGCGCGTCGTGGAACCTCGGCTCCTTCAGCAGTGACGCTCTATGCGTGCCACTGTGGATGATGATGATGATGATAGCTGTGTCCTTTGTGCTGTCGTCGTCGCTAAGACAGACACGGAGAGTGAGGAACGAAGAGAGCTGACGCAGCCATTTTTTTTTTTGTCTCCGTGTTCAGCAAGAAGGAACGGGGGGGACCGGGAGCATTGTGCCTTGAGCATGCTACCCTGTGGGTCCCTTTAATTCTTTGTTTGGGGGGGGGGGGGGGGGGGGAAGCGCCGCGTGAGTGGCAAAACATCCGCCTCACGTGACTCCTCCACTGTGCCTAAGGAGGTCCCTTCTTGATGGTTCCCCCCGTTCCACTTGGAGTCTTCTGTGACCCCGTAGACGCACACACATGACGTAATAAACTGCCGGATCATTGATGACGACGCGGAGAGCGGGGGGGGGGGGGGGGGTGATCCGATGACAGGCGTCTTGTCACTGCTGAAGCTATGGGTTCCGGGAAGTCATATGGGTGATCTCGAGTGTGTTTGGATCTGCACAGCGACAGTGTATAGATCGCAAGCCGAATTGTGAATGAAGCGAGTGGGTGGGGGGTGGGAGGGGCGACATTGAGGGTGGCTAAAGCAAACTCTCCCCTACCCCCAGATGTCGCCCCTCAATTCTCGCTCGGATGCCGGTATTCTAGCGTTTAATTCGGCAACTTGTACGCTCAGAGGGAGGCTGAAAGCGTTAGTTTTCGTCTACGTTACATAGTAAACATAATTAACTCTCTTGATGACCATAGAGTTTTAACTAACGCCTTAACAGCAGTGTCCCAGTGGTGTCAGGACTGGCAGATGGATATCAATTTAAATAAATCTGATCTTTTATCTACATCAACGAAAAAAAACACACACCAGCTTTTCAGTGCACGCTTAATATTATTCATCCTGCTTCAGTCCTAGAGCATTAGAACCTTGGTGTGACACTAACTTCTGACTTCAGATGGCATTCGCACGTTAACATCATCACATCTACTGCACTAAAACAACTGTTCATTAAGAGACGCCTTAAACTGGCACCCTCCGATACAAAATTACTAGCATATAAAACTATTTTCAGACCAACTCTAGAGTACGCCAACAACGTTTGGTTTCCCTTTATTTAACAAGCTCATTAAAAAGCTTGAAGGGGTGCAGAGACAGGCTGTAAGATGTGTATATAATAAATACTCCCTTACAGATTCACCAACAGAATTACTAAAACGTGTTGAACTCCTAACCCTGGAGAACAGAGCAAAATTTTCGATACTTAAGCAGCTAAAAGTGCCCGCTACAAGATATATAACGACCACAAAGTCTAGATCGACCCGCCGCAATCTCACACACAAATTAAACGAGTTTCCATTCCGTACTGAC